>LUCH01002097.1:21830-70859 GCA_013368495.1 Paragonimus heterotremus
AACAACACAATTAAGGGGACCAGTTGTATCAGGGAAGGAAAAAAAATGTACACATCGGATTACCCTTCAAGGATGACATGTTAGCGGAAACTATCACACGTAGACTCACAAGGGCATTTAGTGCGACATTTTACGCTGCTAATTTACGTGTCCACTTCACATCCAATCCGGTTTTGTGTCCTGACCTAAAGGATAAAGCGCCTGTTTCTGCGGTCTCATTTTTTGTATACTCATTCACCTGTTCCTGTGGAACCAGTTGTATTGGCCGCACGACCACGGAACCTTTTGTTGAGGCGTTGGATATGTCATGGCCAACTCTATACCTTGTTAGCCTGCCAAGACCTACGGTTAAAGTGGGTACTTGATTGCAGCGTGACATTGCACTGACTAACCTGATTAACCACCCGTTCCCTGTGTACCCCCTTTAATGATTTGCCAGTAAAATTCGTGATATAAATGTGATGTATTTAGCTTGATGATGAATCACTGAAAACGAGCTTGTTCGCTACATAGTATTTTTCCATGACTACACTGGGAATTATCGAGCGACCTTATTTGTCGTTAACTGAGGTCTCTTCTTCAGTGGATCTGATAGCAAGTGCCAAAGGCAGTGATTATCGGTGGTTAATAAACGTACGATATGCGTTCCCTTCTTTTCGGTTTCACCTTATAATGGGCTTTCGGATTGTGAACAATCGCTTCTAAAACACAAAATGAATAACATATGTGGGGCACACCGGTGAGTTACTGTATTAGTCCAGTACATCAATAACCTACCTCAGCTAGTATCCAAGTTGTTTGGTTATTATCCCGTCCATCAGAAACCTCGGAAGAACCGCCTCATGGCACACTCCTTCAGATATGTACTTGCTGGGCGTACGTTAACCAAATAGAAGCTGATAAATTTGGCGGGAACAGAAAATTCAACGTTATATCTAATCTACTGCGCTCACCAGAAGGTTACAGTAAACTTGGGGAGTAATTTGTGTAAGTTGTAATGTACACTCTTTATCCACTGACCTGTAAAATTGCAAGGCGTACGACTACTTTAGTCTCATGTATAACCAACTGTTAAACCCTTGCGGAAGCGTCATGCAATATAAACAAAATTTGGACTTTTGACTAAATGCTACTGAGCATGTGAGTATATTCACAATGAACTCATCGATCGAGTTGTATTGCCAGCTTTTTTCTGGCTACGTTATCTCCACTTTCTAACCTTACTGAAGATTTATCTTCCAGCTTTAGCCAAGTATGAACAACACAGTCTTTTGAGCAATACCAAAATAAGGGGAAGGAAAATAAAATAAACTCTCGGTCTGTGCACTTTCACAAGGACCATATAACAAAAATTATCGAACTATAAATATGTTAATCTGCAACAATCCTTGACATATCTAATATCGTATAATATTGCCCAAAACACAAGGCTTAAGACGTCTTCCAATTATAAATGTTAGGTCAAACGGACGCCTACCGAATAAGTGAACATCACTAGCGGGAATAACCTTGCTGTAAGTGACCTTGGTACCAACAGTTCATAATGGAATAACCTTCGAAGGGATGAGGTGTCTTTTGACAAAGGACCAGTGACAGATGAACATTGGTGGACTGGTAATGCTTTAAAAGACGAGGGGTACTCCGAATGACAAGAAAACACCATTTCCCTTAACCATCAGGTGATTCGCTAATTGTCTCTACCATCTGCCTTACCATATGCGAAATGAAGAGCAATTTCACAGCAAAGCAGTTTCTCGAGACTAGAACTTGGTTTTTCTCCCCTTGTAATATATGTATTAAACCAGCTGTCCTCCATCTGCAATGCGAAGCCGACAATACATATCTGAGGCCTATTCCTCCAAAAGCATATAGTGCGATGTCAGGGGGTACCCTTATGTGTTTGAGTTTAGAAGATAGTTGAATAGTCTAATTTGACCCTCCCTTGTGTAGAACATACCAAGCTACTGCATCGAGAATTCAGAGCCGAACGGGAGAACGATATTCTACCAAACGTCTTTGGTAGTTCACATGCTAAGTTGTTCTTATAGTTTACTCTTTGTAGGCTTCATTGTTTTCCCTGTCAACTCATTACTAATAAATGAGAATCCAATAACCCACTATCATTATGGTGTGTAATGACCTCAGCCAGTTAATAAATAACAGTAAGCATTCAGTGACACACGTTAAGGAGTGACGGTGAAGTGATGGATAAATTTATAGTCTTGTTGCCCTAGAAAATATACGTACTATGTATAACATAAAAGAGGACGGTATTTCATGTGTACATTGTTCATTGTGTCCCAGTTTGGTTAGGTCCATCAAAACTCTTTTGGGTTTCTTGTTACATTTCATCTAGATGGGGGTTTTGGTATTTAGGAAAAATAAAAAGAACTTGGTCAATGAAGCGAATCGATACATCTTCACTTGATCGAACCATCGATTTCGAGCTGGGCTAACACAACCAGATTCAAGAATGAAACACCTTAGTTTAGATCACTCGACAATCAGACTGTTCAGTATTGAATAATTAGACAGGTAGTCTCGTGGTAATTTGAACAAATGAACATGATCGTGTCATCCAGCATTGTATCCGGTCAAACAAAACACACGCAAGTAAACATAGTCTGTCTGCTCCAATTGGATGGCATTTATAATACATCGTGAACGCACAGGCCTTCGACCACATTCTGTACTCTGTTTGTTTGGTTTCGGAAAAATCTGATCTATAAAGTGATATAATCATTCACTTTCAGGTATTGGTTTACCGGACAAAAGAATGTGCAAACCGCAACACCTCTGTTATCTACCAGCAGTGGGTCGCTTCCGAATTCCTGCGTGGTGACCTCTATGCTTTTTTGTCAACAGAATACAACTGGCTACTGAAACGTGGTTTATTCTTTAGGACTGGGTCACCAATACTAAATTTATCAGTAAGATTGAAGGGCCTGTTTTCAGATTTCAAACATCACACCGTTGCCGTTAGAATAGTCCATGCTGAACGGCTTCAGTTAGGACTAGATTACAAAGACATTCAGACAATTGGGTGGATCCATTATGGGTGGGAGATTTGTTAGGATTACAGTCGTAACCGCTAAGTCAACTGTTGATTTGTTAGCCCCACCATATTTTGAATGGTGGTGATAAATGCTGTTTGCATTTCGAGGGATCCACTATTTTAGCGGTGCGGCTGTTCGCAGTATGAACAGGCTACCTGCCCAAAATAAAGCGTATCTCTTAGAACATTAACAGGTTGACATACTTCACCTTGAACATCTACACTTGGTCACAGTCTTGATGTTGAGATAAGCCTTTCGGCTGGATTGTTTCGAAAGACAGTACTAGATTCAAGTTTTGTTCCTATTAGAGTTCATCAGTGTTGCACATCCACGTCCACTTCGAAATAGTCCGAATTCTCGAAATTCCACTAGTGACTGCACATACGACAATCAAAAGAAACCCATTTCTGAAAAATCTGGAATATGGCGGGATTTGAATTAGGTACATGAACAACATGCCCAGGTGCAACAAATGCTCTACCAGCTGAACTACGGAACCATGCCGGAAGCTCAGAAATATCATATTTGGACCTGGTTAACCACCCAACCATCTGTGTCATATGGAATTCACCAAATTATCCAGGAGATTGACTATGCAAGCAGGATTTATCGATCGGTTCACGCTCGAATCTATCAACACCACCGATCAGCACTGACACTATATTACTGATAAGTAGTTTGGCAGACTTGATAATTTAACGAAGACCTAATTATGAAATTCAGATTTTTCGCAATCGGGTCTCTTCTAAATTGCCAAATCTGCCAGGTTACTCACAAGTAGTCTGACAATTAGGCCGTGCCTAATGTGAAGTTAATCATGAATTGAATGACTCGGTTGCGTCAGAAAGGCACCGCCAGAGTTCTAATCTCGACAATAGTATGGTTATGCATCACGGATGGGTTCTGCCAACAGCGAACATCAAGACTATTGCTTTCTTCCGAAAGAGGCAGGTTGGAAATTCCATCTGAATGCGGGAGCTGCCATTGATTTTGGGTAATGTTTATCTGATCAATTCAACTTGGGTTACTAAGTATACTTCATGCTAGAAACAAATGTTAATTTGGACTGTCCGATTTGGTTTGATAAAATATCATGTATAGATTTTCAAAACCGCGAACCATAAGAATTGTTGTTACTTGTCTTTCTTATGCGCTGTTTACGTATTTTATAGTTAATAAGTTATTTGCGAGTTAGTTGTGTTGGTCATCTTAGACTTAGTAGAGTCTGTACAACAATCAAGATTTTAGAGGCATACCTAGTTGAGGCAACAGCGACGAACCAGACCGTGTACGTCCTGCGAATATTAACTGTTATGACCCGGTAGGCAACGATGACGAGAAATGGCTAGGTCACGACTATGCGAATCACGGACACGTAGCGTAGAGTGTGACGATACCCGAAAATCCTAGAAGAACTCAAAAGACCTTGATCTTCAGTCGGGAATGTGTTTGCTTTCAAACCAGAAGCAAAATAGCAGACCAGCGTCTGCATATATGTAGTCTTTGGACAACCGTGAAGAATCCCATCTGAACTGATGCATTAAAAGTAGGATGAGTCAATCAGATACGGAGGAGGAACGTGCGCCAAAATTAACTTTTAACACATTATGGCACGAAGAGATAAAATTCAAGATTACAAGTGATTTTTCGAGGATACCGCGAAAAGTAAACCATTTTTGGGAAAATGGGCTTCCGCTAACATTAACCCTTAAATGTCATCATTTAAGAGGCGGACCGTATCTCTGCAATGCCAGTTAGTGCTGTAAACACCCTTACTGATCTACGTACTCCATTGAGCTTGAAGTAAAAGGCGCAACTAACTCGCATGAGACACCGAGTAAAAACTTCACTTTTTGTCATCCCCCTATAGTAGAGCTGATACGCAGATCTGATTGGTGATCAATCTTGTGCATTCGGTGGGACTTGATAGTTAACACACATCACGTATGCATCTTTACTTCATTATGACGTATAGAAATACAGTATACACTTCTGAAATGATTCACATCCAGTTCGTTGAGTTTACTGTTCTGCTTCAAACCTTGCTGTACATGAGGAGACCGTAACTTTTAGAGATGGAATAAAAATCCAACTTGGACCTTGCTTAACACTGACGAGTTATGACCTATTTTTAAGCTCCACTTTGAATTCGTACTTCCAAACTTTGACAAATGGCTGCGTACTCAAGCATATTAAACTGTAATTTTGCATAGCATGCCACATGGGTGGGCTTTCATTTACATGCTTTTTATCCACTATCTTTATGTCGAATTCAGTTCTACGATGACAACCTTGTAACGTCCCATTACTGTTTTCAGAACTTGTAAATTTCATTTGCTAAAAATGATCCACGCAATTTTTTTCCTCAGCGAATAGAACTGTTTTTTTATACGTTCTCACCTGGGGCTGGCACAACAATGTGTCATATTAAGTAACAATAGGACCAGCTATTGACCAATAATTGAAGGAGGACAAGGCGATTGAATAAATTGTAAACACAACTTCGTTGTCTCTATGCTCACATATGAGGTAAGTTTAGGAATATCAGTGTTAATTGGGGTGGGTTGTCATGAACGAACTGAATCGTCGTGTAGTTTGTGAGTGCTTTGTAGTGGCAACCCCAGTGCGTGAACGAACTGTTTTTGAACATAAAAATCCGGGTAACACAAACAGATTACGACTGCTGTGGCTATAAACAAAATTCTCCGCTTGGTCTTCCGTGACGCAGCAGCCGAGGCATGGTGGAGGATACGAAGTCTCTTATCCGTGGTTTCTAAGTTCTAAAGTCTACCTCGTATGTGAGCATCACTACAACGAAATCGTTTTTGTGTTTTATCGTACTGCTTTGTCTTTGTTTTTCTTTGTGTTTCCTAAATTCGTTATGTATTTATACCAGCCAGAGATGTGAATCAATCGGAAACCATTCCGTTCGTTGAAGAAAATTTTGTTTTCATGATTTATGTGATGAGTTTTTACCAGGTACTATTCACTATGAAGACAAAAACAATCGAAACAGGTTCTAAAAACTCTGTTACACTGGAAAACTATTCAATGTAATCGTATAATTCCTGTATCCACCGTTAAATTGGAGGACAGCTGCTTTTTTCAATTAAGCTAGCATGAAAACACGCGAATCACGGTGAGCTATACCAACAATCTGTTAATCATTGTCAGCATAGCTGTACTTAACTGTTAGGTCACTGATTTGAAGAGGTTAGTGTATGATTCACTTTCGTTAACCGCTGTAATTCTTCTTTCACAAACAAGGTGAAATTAGTCAGCATCATAGTGTTCTGCTGGATAACTTTCCGGAAGTTATGCCTGGCATTCACTGAGAAAGTGTGGCTAAACCTTTCCGACGTTCGGGATGCCAGTATGATTCGAGTGCGTTTGAAACCGTGCGTTCTATTCCGAGGAACCAGATGACCGAAAAACTAATTTGATCTTTGATGGGTTAGTGGTGAGTGTGTGCAACTTCGTGGACCAACGGAAAAAAAAATTGTTTACAGAAACAAGCTAATTGAAATGTACGCATTTATTTGGTGTTTTCAGCAAGGATTTTGAAAATATCTTAATACATCTGCTTCTGCGTTGTGTCGTTTAAAAAGAGTGGTTGTTAGGGTGTAAAATTTTTACAAGTAAATGAATTCAGATTACGGAAACTGAGAGATTAAGAAGACGAGTACAGAATTAGCCAAAACTCAACCTACGAACCGTAAAAAACATCACGACACGCAAAATCCACAAAGACGGATGACCAAGGATAACGGAAACTTGAGAGTAACTTGACTATATCGATATGTAGAGACTGTGTCTGGCTACTTGAATGTGTACTGAGGGCTGTATCAAACTCGGTTGGATCATGCGAACATCGACAGCGATTTTACACTGGGTGATAAGTTTTCACAGAAGCATAGCTAGAAACTGATGCCTTTTTTGTTCATAGTTGAGTAACGGGGTCCGTCTGTATACGAAAGATGAGGTAAGGCGAAAAATAGCTTAAGATTTTGGTTACCGCTGTCAGTCTGTGTAATAAGAGTAGTTGGTCCGGACCAGAACTAGTGATTCGTTGCTCAACCATGTCGAGTGTTCTGACTGGACTATAAAAGATAACTTTTCAAACTACGTCGATGTGCAGTGAAAATGTTTGCTTGGTTTGTCATATGACGTGAAAATTCTCAATACACATCTAAACACTGTGTACAGTGGTCAGAAGTGATTTGGATATAGGATGCTCTTTATTCAGGTCTTGCCAAGTCATGTAAATAATTGCAGATCGTGTAGCTCGTGTTTTCATTGGATAATGCTATGTAGATAATTGTGGAAATAATAATTATTTTTTCTAGTCGGGTAACCATATTTCCGCAATCACATTCCGCCCATAATTTTTCTGATATATCATCTGAACAGAAGTCACTAAACATGAATGAAAATTGCATTCATTCATTTCTTACAGCTGATATTGTATTGATCATTAAAAATAAACAGGAGATCCGTTATAACACTAATGTGTCTATACTCGTTGGTTTGTCACATGAAGTTTTAACTTAAAACGTTTGTTTTTTCAATCGTTCTAGTGGGGTGAGACTGTGCAACTTATAAGAACCGACAACAGTTCGGTTAAGCAACTCCCTGTCAATAAAATGTAGTTTGCCTGTCATCACTAAGAACACTAATATATACGAGATCGCTTGTATCTGCATACAATCGTAGGTAACAGTAGGAAACAAATCAAGTACCCATAAGCAACTATAGCGTTATTCAAAATGTGTACTGACAAATGAGGCCAGTGCTGGTAGAGACTTGAATTTCTGAAAACCGACGTCTTTTCCACTCGTAGTTAGCAGAGCTAATCTTAATTCTTACGCCAGTAGGCGATAGCAGTTAACTAGGGATCATGCTGATGAATTTTTACAGACTACCTCAATGAAAAACAGTAGTCAATTTTTGTGCGCAGTACTCAGAGAACTCCATTACTATTAGTGTTTGTCAGTAAAATTTATTTCCAACTTAAGATTTAAACGTAAACGATAGAAACCGAATTATATTTGAGTAACCAACACCAACGGCCCTTTAAGAAGTTGGATAAAATATGGTTTGAATTTCTCCTGCAATCCGAG
Source organism: Paragonimus heterotremus (assembly GCA_013368495.1). Lineage (NCBI taxonomy): Eukaryota > Metazoa > Platyhelminthes > Trematoda > Plagiorchiida > Troglotrematidae > Paragonimus > Paragonimus heterotremus. Next base: position 30,007 of record LUCH01002097.1, read on the forward strand.
CAAAGCATTTGGTTCGTCCATGTGTACGTCAATGTGACTGCCGCTACGTACACCCGTTAAAAAGTTACTTCCGTAAAGCATTCCATTAAAAAAGCATGCCAATATTTCATCATCAGTGAATTGGCCTCAGTTTTATTTTGTATGACTGTTTTAATCTGAGACCGACAGAACATTCCACGGCTTGGTTTAGCCTAATAAGCCATCCATCGAGAACAGTGATTTGATGACAATCATCGAGACTTTGTCGTCATGTTAATATTACTACATAGATCTGAAAATTGTTCAGGTGGTCACTGATTACCGTAAAACAATATGGTTCATAAAAAAAGTAACGACAAAATAGAGGCCAAAAATTTAGAGACAGAGGCTAATCAGTTACAAGTAGCTTGACAACTCATCTTAGGACGCATTCGGTTAAATGCACTATGACAAAAGCTCAATCGGAACAACTGTCAATTAAAACAAATCATTTTCCGTTACTTTGCCCCTGTTAGTCACGAAATATGGAAGCCGTTTGTAATAGAATCATCCGACCAAGTGAATTCTCAGTGGATTTCAAACACACAAATAATGGCGGTCATTCGTTCGACGTTCCCAAAGATATACTTCGCACACTGTGAACGTAAACATCCATAGACGTGACAATAATTAGAGAGGGTCACAACAGCCATGTAGTCACACAACTGCTTGTCGTCAGTTCTTTAATTCCCTGTTGTTGAGCAGTTGGGCAGTCGACTCAAAGTGCTGATGAACCCACAGTGACTGCGGATGAGGTTGATATGTAACGACTCAGTTTAACGTGAGATGATTTTGGTTGTGGTTTTGGAACACGAATTGTTAATTTGTTGGTGATGTCTCTAATGTGGCACTGTGTGAAACTAAAGCCAAGAACGGCCTTCAGTCGGAATTATTATTAGCACATATGTACCATAAATACTCTCGTCTATCGATTTACTGGCTCACCTATCTTCTTTGGTTGGCAGATTGTTTAATCTCACTGGATGGCGTGACATTCTTCTTGCGTCCATAAAGTCTATTTTTATACAGTAGTGCTGTTCGACCTGTTGATTTTTTCCCGCGTGTTAACTGGTTTCGCGGTGTCAGTCGTATTTACACTAAAATTACTTTTAATCAGAAGGCAAGTAACGCCAGTAAAAATATATATACCACATGTATGTAGTAATATAACGAATATAGCTGAGCAACAAAACCGTGGAACAAATCATCTCAACTTATTGAAATCCGGATAATGTAGCAGAAGCGATTTTGACTGTTGTGAGTCGCCAGTTGAGACATTTGAAACTTGCAGGGTATTACGGACGGGTGAGCTGATGCGAGATTAATCCTTGACTTGTAACTTGTTTGCCATATGAAGCTGTATAAGTCTTGGAATCGAACGTCTTCACTGGAGGACCTTTTATCGTTCAGCTTGTTTGGCGCGGTGTGCTGTTTAGCATGCTACAGAGCATCGAACAGTCATTCCTGTTGATAAACCGCGTAGAGATACGTGTGATAAAACTTGAGTGGCTGCGGAACTGTTTCTGGTCACGAGTCATGCCAAATAGTGAATAAGATATGTTGGTGGCAGCGACACTACGGTTGCCGACAGATTTGAAAACTGTGACTCTGTCAGGCGTTTCATGTCGAAAGCTGTCAGGTCTTGATCAACTACACACAACCACGTTTATAGTTCACGTTAGCCTTTGAAATGTGACAAACATATACCGCTGTCGGGACATGGTACCTATTGCATACGGCATGATCTGAATACGTAGACGACAGGTATAACAGTTTAATAAATGAATCTGTAAGGACAACTGTACTGGGGGTGTGGTGATGATGGTTTGGTTAACTGACCAGCGACCTGACACTTTCTGATTACGTCATTCGAAACCTTACAGTCGTTTTGCCTGTTAATAGCAATGAGAGAACCGCACTATTTGATTGCCATTTCAAAAAATTATTAGTTGGTACACCCGATTGTGCTCATCAGCTTGATATTGCGGGTTTTCGAGTCGGTTATCTGCATCCACTATCATCACAATATTCACCTTGTAAGCTGTCTCAATCTCGTCCATATCGATCGAAAAGAATGGATTTCAGACTAACAAATTAGCTGGCTTGATAATAGTAACCAAGTGGAATTGGAGCAAGATCAAGTTGTATGCTCAGATCGGAATCCGAATGAACAGATCAATATTCAACTTCATGAAGACTGCCCGGTACGTAGATTTTACGTCGATTAGTCCAGTTCCCCTCACTCGATGACATCGACATTTCTGTTGTTCGCTATTTTAAACACCTTTAAACAGAACGATTTTTGCGAAGTGGTTCCAATCAGCTTAAGTCCTGAGTGTCCAGCTAACCTATCATCCATGAATATCACTTCCATTAGTACATTTATTTCGAGTGTTTTTATTTGACGGAATTTTAATTGCCGTTAATAAAAATACTGATGAATGATGTAGTAACTCGTACGCATAGTTGATCAGAATTGGTTTTCAACCGTCATAGATATATTCCTTTCTAATTGAGACGGTCTAATGGAGACCAATCAATATTTGTTGTACACCAGGACTTTTTATAGGATGCAATAATCCTTTTGCTCAGTTGTGTTCTTATGGACGTCCTCGGACATCTTCAAAGCTTGGGCGAGGATATTCATGAAGTTAGGCGCGTGATCGGTCTATGAAATGCAACGTAAATAAATTACCAATACTTACAATGATTTCGTCTTATATGCAGTACAGTCTATCCCCAGGTTGTTCCATAAATCATTTCCGGTCACTTGATGAAATGCACTCGTAACTTTGAATACAATTCATTCATTTCTGAATGGTCAAGTGTTTTAAGTGCTTTTGAATATCAGTAACCATCAGGAGTAGGAACATTCTCAGTTTCCGTTCTATCAATGGGCTGGTTATAGGTTACTATTCATATTTCGTGTGGTGTATCTTACATATACGAAGTGGTACGGATTACAAATTGTCAAATATTCCTTTCTACAATGTTTGCATATAAAACTAACGATGAAAATAGTTACTCCAGGGCGTACATTAATGAGTCGAAGTGGCCCGCCTCGGTTGATTCTCATGTTCAATTTGAATTACAAACTATCCCTGATTCACATACTGTGGATGGTATCATTAGTAAATTATAGCGACACAGTCTTTCTTTGCGAATAACATAAACATGAAGAATGGGGAATGAAAAATTCAACAAACTCAGTCTGAAGATTGCGTTAAACGGTGAGCAGGAAATTATTGATTATTCAAATTTTTGAAGACATTTGTTTTCCGCCATTCTCGTCAAGCTTTTACAGATACACAGATACATTATATGTCACATATGTCACATACTTGATTAAAGATGCTATATTTATCTTGGTAAGAGACTGTCGTCATGGAATAAATGACTGAATAGTTACTGTGTAAACCGCCATATCAATCTGGCAACCTAAACGCCAGAATCAGAAGTTATCGCCACGTCTACCGCAAGGTTATTGGAATAGGGAATGGCATATGCGGTTTATAATCACGAGAAAAATTTCAAGTTCCTTTACGGACTGTTAGGTTCCAGACAGATTGCTCCGAGCACGAAACCCCAAGGTGAACTGGTCGAGAAAATTACCAGGATGCGTAAGTTGGGATCAAATATGAGCGATACTAAGTTTATTCCAATTTGAACACTGTTCATAAGTGCAACGAAAGAAAGTGATCATGGTCAAGATGGTTAGTTCGCTCACCAGTCGGCTGCCTATTCTTGTTTCAGTCCGAAATTACGAATCTTGTGTTTGGCCGTTTTTTAATAAGCAACAACGGCTTTAACCTCAATAGACTGTTTTAAGCCATTTTTAAACGTTATGTTAACACTTCAACGTTTTTAACTGGCACTGCCGCATGTTAGGAGGGAAAGCACACGGGCAAATCATCTACCTAGCGTCGTCATTTCGCTGGCTAACTTGATCAGTTCTCATACAATTCCTTGTAAAGGCAGCATAGAAAATGAATATATACGTACAAGTATTTTGTTTAACTATCAAAGCTTCTTAGGAGATCCACGGTGGCAGCATCAACCAGGCTAACTGAAGAACAATCAAAACAGGCGGACAGCGTGCATCGAGTTGAAGACTTGGCTCTGAAGTTGTTGACACAGTTTTCGATTATAAGTATAGCTACTAGCCAGAATTGTTGACAAGTTTACTGAAAACTGTATGTTAATATGTATATGGTCATGAGAAAAACTTAGCTACTAGGGAGTAACTGTAGTGCTTTATTTCTAATTTGGTGGACACACTGTAAGCTAGCCGAAAACCTTGTAATCTCTGGAAACTGCAGTTGACAGTGACTGATTTTCCACTTACAGCTAGTGAAATGTAAAAAGCATTTTATGACTGGTTTTATCGTTCGGTAAACACTGCGTACATCACCTCTGACGCATATTAGTTATTATTCGTGTCGGTATCCCTCATCTAGCCATACTTATTAGTTACGTTGGTCAACACGATACAACACAACTTATTTGACATCTACGAGTAACAGTGTGATTGGGACTGACAAACTCAGTACTTCTATACACGGAAAGAGTTACCGTCACCATCAGCGACCGTTGAAATAAGGTAGTTGTGTTAAATATATTTTCAAAAATTTATTCTGTTGGCAATCTGCAGTGGTTTATGTGTTCACTCGTTTGTCGACAGATATTGGTACTGATGTCAAAGTAAACCTTATCATCAACATGTCAGTTGTTATCATGTTGGGATTAGAAAAATCACTGTACTACAGGTTTGTTTATTTATTCAAGACTGCATGGGAAGCTTACATGACATTGGTGACAGTACTGGCATCCATAATCTTTTCTCTGGGGTCAAACCGACGATCGTTGAGTGCAAAACAAGCCTTCCAAACACACACTTGATGCAAATTCATTGAGCGGTCGTGATAAACACGACTAAAAGCGAGAGACATATTGCGACACATGGGAAGCTCCTTTACACAGGCAGTATAAGTTGGTCCAGGCGTGTCACCGGTATCTCGTGAGGATCACTGTCCATATCAACATGGTTTAAGGAAGAACAAGAAAACGGATCGGAGCGTTGGTTTTTTTCGTATTTGCAAAAGATCACCTAAACTGGAACTGTTTTCTATTTATGTTCGATTTCTCAGGAATGTTTTAGTTGTGTCATATGTGATTGTGCGCCAGTCATACGAACCGTTATAAGATTCCCTTCGCCTTGTCTACACTTGCGGCAACTTGCTGCATCAACAAGACCAGCTGCCTAACTGACATGGTTTCAGTGTGGGTCAATCCGTACCATTTTGTAACTTTAGCATCATAAGCTGATACAATCAGAGACAGGTTCACGGTATAGGTTGAGAACATTAGGTTAAGTCGTTAGTTGACTTACCACCCGGAATTTATCCACCAACTCGTAACAGAACTTTACATCTCACCTATTCAACCAGTCAGCTATCTTTCACTCTAATTTAAAGTGTTCAGAATATCCTAGATGGTCTGTGGGTGAATTTCCGTTATTGTCTCCACTCATCTTCTATCTTTGTTCTAGCACTATGGAAGTTTAACTCTTGTATTTGTAAAGTTTTCAACTCTGTGTCGCCAAAAACATTTAACTACCTATGTACCTTTCTCCTGAGACCGTCCAAAAACACGAACAGGGTTTTGTTTGCATTGCCAATCGGTCTGGTGACTTATCTGTTGACTATTCGATTGGATAATTTATCCTCTAATTAGCAGTCGACTTACTGCTAGGTAGGGAGACCAGCTGAGAACATTGTAGGAATTTCATTGATTCTTTCAAGTATTATAATACAACTAATGTTTTTACACACTACTCACCATTATCAAAGTGTGCTGTACCTAATGAGTTCTATTATCAGTCAGCTGCAACCAGTTCATCTGGGGTTCACTATAGTCGCTGGACATGAATTTGTCCAATCATGCACGATAATTCGTCCAGGTTACTTGACCTACAATATAACTGCAAAGTTGCACAACTAAATTATTTGGCGTTATCAGGCAGCTACCTGACTAATAAATTAGAATTGCTAGAGAAGTCAGAAAAACGCACAATTCAACAAAATGGCAAATATTCATCACCTATGGTAGCAAAACTATTACAATCAACAAGTGTGCTGGATAGGGAAGTGCTTCAATTGGTGTACGATGTGGTATGTACAAGTATTAAAGTTTTTCATGTGTTTAACAAAAGAGGATCGAAGTGAATCAGTTTAAAAAAAAAACAGGATTAGGAGGGATTTTGTCAACAATAATTCATGTATAAATGTTACAATTAAGCAGCACAAATTTCTCGTAAATTTAACGAACGTGGTACATGATGAATTCTACAGTCTGTCAGTTGGTCACGACAGCTGGTTATAAGTAAACGGTGAAAGTCACTGTGGAAATCAGTAACTGTTCAGGACATAGGATGGCCTTGCTGTAATTGGGGCCAACTATCTCTTTGGTTGTGGGTGAGAGAGTTGTCCACTGCTAGTAAAGTCTGAACGATCTGATTTTGTTTCTACAGCAGCATGTTATATGTTATAATAGTAAAGCATAATAATGTAATAGTAGTAGTAGTTAAAACAATCAGCTATCTGATTGTGTTAGGTTGACTGATTGGAACCATTTGGACAATCAGGAATCACCTTTACGCGTTTACCCGACATTAACTTACAAGATAATGCTAGCGATCGACTTTTTCTGAATCTGATTCTAGTCCGAACTATATGTTGTTCACTGATTCGTTTTGACATGTGTCCATATCCCCAACGACCATTAAGGTTACACAGAGAGAGAGACTAGTAGCGAATAGGTTACTTCAGTTTAAAACTCAACTTCAGAGTGAGTTTTTATGTGAACTAGCTTCCGAACACTGTAATTGAAAATGTCTGTTTCAGTGCTTTGTTCAGGGGTCAGGTCATCAAACCATCTGGTCTCCCGTTTGATTAAACTTGAGATGAAACCAGGTTGTTTCGACGCTGGGAATCTTGTCTTTAGTTAGGGTGGTGGTTATTTCAGCCTCACCAAGTCTGTCTAAGCGCATATTTTCTAGTGACTTTTTGACGAGAAAAACGGAATCGATCCACAGATTGTCTTTAGAGTTCAATTTTCAGGTTAGTGACATTAGGTGGCTGTCCAAATTCCGTTATATTTTAAAAGAACGAAACGGTGAACTTTAGTATCTTGACCAGTCCACGTTTCTTCACTGAACACATTCGACCTTGGAAACATCTTGGATCATTGATGAGTATTCTCATCAAAGGAGAGGAATGAACCGTTCACTTCACTTCAACAGTGATCTGGATGAAAAGATGAGTTTGATCGAAAGATGCAAAGCGCCATTTTCAATTCGTGTCAGGAGTATGAAGTCCACTTATCGTTCACTTATCGATAGTAGAGACAAAACGTTCCGATGTTCTTCACTAACTGTCCGGTTTTCAAGTGGGTTTGGGTTCTTATAATAATAATTGTTATATTTGAGAATTTGTACGGATTACCTTAGTATCAGCGTACTGTCTTCTCCAAAGTTTACTTGGAGTATTGCAGGATGATATTAAAAGAATAGAATTGTAGGTACAGTAGTTAGTTGAATACGGAACAAAGTGTTAAGTAAGATATACTTGTAACAGTCCAGGCTTAGGTTGGACCAGAATAGGAGAGGCAAACAACATGCCTACAGTTGGTGAAGGTTTACCAGCTAAGTTACGAAGCCACGCTGGAAGGCCGGCAACTGCTAGTTTAAACTGCAATCTCTCTGTTCAAAAATGCCCGCCAGGAGGTGCAACAGAGTTGCAGGCTTCTCTGGCATTGGATCGTCTCTTTTATTACAAGCCCAATCATTTGATCCAAGAAAGAGAAGGAGAAAATACACGGAAACGCAATTTACTGGACAAAACGTCTTAGAATTAGTCCACAGCGGCTCCAAATATATAGGGATGAACGATTACCATACATGGCGGACTGGACACAGAACAAATTAGACGAGGCGATCTAATATGGCTGTCACATTACGATTCAAATAGCCCACAGGTGTTCCAGCACACGGCTGTAATCTAAATGGCTCACTACGGTGAAACAGATCAGTTGACTCAAAGCTTTCTCCATCAACATGACGTAATTCGACTTGACTGTCTCATTAGGAGATGCGTTCAACAATATCTGGCATCGATAAGCTCATGATTTTGACGTTTGGAGAGTGTTCAGCATTCGTATGTTTTGAGGTCAGAGTTTTTCGGTTCGGCTGGGTCCAGTCTGCACATCTGATTGGGCTATGGGGTATTCATTCAGATTAAAACACAACAGATAAGACAAAGATATGAGATACGCCTGAAGTTATTTTGCTTGAGACGTGACGTAGAACATGTCCTGTTCAATTCAGGTGCTTCCTTGTGAAGCGTGTAAAAGTATCACAAAGATCACCATGTAGTAACGAAAGTGGACCACTAATATCAGTTTATTTATTTCACTCTAAATGATCGGGGTCTCGGATTCTAGCCCTTTTGCCCGCTTGCTGCATTCATGTATTTGCATAATGGGCCCAAGTTACGTAGCTGTTTAGATACTTTCACTTTCAAGGTTAAAATATCACCTTACGGAAGCGGTTACTGTTCTCCACAGTTAGTCAGTAACATTCGTGCTAACTAGTGTTGCTAGGAATAGCAACACAGTTAAAATTGGGCCTCTGTACTAAACACCATACATATCGTTATATCATACTTACACAATGGAAGTGCTTCTTCCCCAGCTCAATTTCTCAAGCTTCCGTTAGAGTATTAAGTGTAGTTTTCGGAAGTAACTTTCAGGCAACTGGGAACTACACAAAACAAAGTGCCAATTGGTGATTCGAAATTCAGGGGGTTGAAAAGACGCAAGTTGAGAATCTCGAGGAAAGTGTAAAAATAGGTAATTAGTCTTGAAAAACACATTGATCCGCTTAATATGGAGTACATCCATTGAGCGGGCAAAGGGCGAGCATTCGAATGTCAGTAGTAGGCGACTTCATTTTTGGATCAGTGGAAACATTACCTAGTAGGTTTACTCAGCAGGTCGCCAGGTTGTTTCGAATAGCTCGTTCCCCTTACTGTCAATATGACCTTGCAAACATCCCCTTGAGCTGTGCTGATAAATCGATGTCAGCCGACCTTAGACGAAAAACTTCGTACAGAAAAGTCACTGACTTTTGTTGAAAGTGACAAACTAGTTGTGATAGACAGATCCATTTGCCTGTTTGCAAATTTGGTATATTTAAAACTGTATAGCTGATGAGGTTGGAAAATTGATGAAACGGAAGCGAAAGTTTCAAAGTGGTTATCGTTGTCAGATTCAGTGGAGTAGACCAACAAACATACGGACGGAGGGACAATCAGGAGAAACAGAACCATTCATGCATAAAAAATGAAGTGGTCAAAGACACATATTTTCTGGACACAGCAGCTCACTTTCCTTAGACGCAGTCGTATGTTTGACTAAGCGAACAGATAGTTTGTATCGTCTATTCACCTGGGTTTAGTGAGAAGTACGCAGATCCAATTTTGGTTCATTAAAACTTTATGCTCTTTGATGATATATTCGAAGTCGATTACGCCGGTTACCCATCCCGCTGCATGCAATCGACCCTCGTACTACCTAGACAATTACAATAAGAGAAGTCCAACAAAGATCTATTGGGTGCAATAGAATGGCTTCTGTTTATAGGGTCCGACTTCGTATATCCGTAACAGTTCATGGCAGAAAAATGCTGAACTTAGTTTGAGTATTGCATTGGAAGTTGAGACATTTAATAACCCGCGAATTAAGCTACCACAACAATGTTGACGGCTAGTACGGAGTCTGGAGAAGAGCCGAAAAAATTATTAACGGCATGTTAAATAGTCATCTGGATTATGTTCAAAAACTGTAATCAATAGATCACGTAGAGCACGGTACATCTCTGTAGATTAATTTGCAACATTTTTTCAAATTTGAACAGAGGTAAGGTCTGGTTATTCACGAAAGAAACAGACGAATAATTTGAAGTATACTGACAGAAGTATCTATTTGGTACTGTTAAGCAAATCCTTCTGTATCCAGATCAGTTACTCCAATGTGTTTATTACTATCGTCTAAGCGAATCGGAAAAGCCTTTGATTTTTTGTTACTAAACGTTTCCGAGTAAAATTCACCAGATTCGGCCGAGATCGGCGTGGTAACGAGTAAAGCTATCGATGACAACGATTCTTTGTGACTTCACATGTTGACCTAATTCAGACATTGTAGTATGCATCAGCGTTTTACGAACTCACTGGAATGTGATTGTTGGCTCTACCACACGACTGTTGTTCCGTTCTGCCTGTGTAAATGATCCGGCACTTTGGGATGATGTCTAAAAGGGTCAGTTGCATGCACTGATAACACTGCGTTGACTGTTTTGGTTTACACCACTATCCCGATACCAACTCTACCTACGAATTATATTGCAGGCCAAATTACGTTACATTTGTGACTGCTTGCAGGTAGTTAGCTAAGTATATCGTCTAGACAGAGAAACGGTCAAAGCAGTTAGCAAGGTGTATAGTCTGATGCCGGTCAGAAATAAGCTTGCAATTAGCCGCCTAAGTTGTTTGAGTGCAAAATGAACGACCGAATGAAAGCAGCTAGCAACGTTAATTGTCTAACATTTGCCGACCTTTTACTGTCAGTTGGCTTATTACAGTGTTCCTCAGCCAACAGATCATATTCGAGTTCTGCGGTGAAGCAGTTAAGAAGCTGTACCTGTGTGTAAAGAAAGATTTGTATTAAACAGTACGCATTATTTAGTAACACACCCCACCAGTTTCACTACTTTGAATGTAAACTTGGATTAGTGCTTGCAGTTTTGTCCATATGATTTACAACGCGTTTACATCAGTTTAGCCAGTGATGCGATAAGGCCGTGCGAGAGAAACAGGGGAGACGATTCACAAAATATGATGGACGAACAATTAATCTCCACAAAACGGAGTGAGTTTTAGTCATCATCATCATCATCATCATCATTATAACAGCCATGAACCTGACCAAAAGGTACTGTGGCTCGGACCGCTGTTCATCTCAACAGTGACATAGAATATCTTAGAAGAAAACGCTACTAAGAAAGTCAAAAGTTAATAACAGGAGACTAAGATAATGAACAAGAAATGGTGTGAATACAGGTACGCCATTGACTGCAACACATCGCCATCTCCGATAGCGTCTCTAACCAGCAGCTTGAGTGATCACGAGGACCCCAGACAGGCAGGCGATACCTACCCACTTTGCTCAATGGAGCAGTCAAGGTCTTTATAATTTCCGACCACGTTGTTGATCGATCACCACGCGGTTTTACCCAACTGTGGGTGGCATCACTAAATAATGCCCGATCACCTGGCATACGAAGTACGTGACCTAACCATCGCAAGCTATGCACTGTGAGTAGGTGACCAACTGCACTCACATTCCGACCGTTCCGGAATACGCGTCGGCGAACTGCCGCATTGCCCACGCGATCAGTCCACTTACTATGGGCCAATTGGAGGAGAAAACGATGGTCATACACAACAAGTTTGTTGATATCCACGTTTCTAAACCATAAAGCAAAATGGGACGCACACAGGCATTATATGCTCTTCCTTTCAGCGACAATCGAACGTCTTCTCGACGCCAGAGATGACGCAGCTTGGCAAACACAACGCATGTCTTTGCTATCCTCGCTGATATCTCATCAGCAATATTACAGACGGACGAGACAGTGCTACCCAAGTATGTGAAACTGTCCACAGTCTCAAGCAGATTACCTGCAATAAAGAAAGTAGCAGTGGAAATGCCCCAGTATTGAAGCAGCATTTTGCATTTTGAAGGTGGGAAGCGTATTCCATACAAACCAGCTCGGCCGCTCAACCTGTCCAACAAAGTCTGCATGTTTTCGGCAGAGGGGCTAAGTAAGACAATGTCGTCCGCATACTCCATATCGGTCAATCTCGCGCCAGGAAGAAGCTCAACTCCAAGCCCACTGTAATCTCGAAGTGCATCCTCCGGATGTGCCAAGTTTTTAAGCCAACAGCAGGCTGAGGTATCAACTCACTGTTCCGTCAGACGTCAAACTGCTGACTGTTAAAACACAGCACGAATCACACCAGCCTCTGAAAAAGGAACGGTCCGATTTTGTCCATTTTCATGCTTATTTGTAAAACTAAAAGATTTGGAAAACTTATTCTTGCTTGAACGAAAACCCAACTGAACAAAAGGAATTCAAGAAACTTCGCTTGTTTGCACTGAGGCTCAATTTGTGTTGCTCCCACTTTCCTAGTCTTTTTTTACTTCAGTATTGTTTGTCCAAACATCCGGAGATGTTCGCCTAGGATTCTTAGACCACAGCAATATATTCGGAAGCCTGGATGGCGAAGTGCCAGTTCAAATTTTTAACGAACTTGACAGTCGAAGCTCAACAGTCAATCTTTTGCGCGGTTATTTTGCTAACAGAGGCCAATCTACCTAATTTGGTGATCAAGCCTCCTTGTTACTCCTCAGGGGTTTCACACAGGATGGAATCAGCTCTCTGTTCTTATTCTGTCTTCATACAGCATCTATGCCAATTCAGGACTATGCTGTTTTAAGTAAACGTGCCGAGGATGTACTGTTGACGCCAAACATTTCACAGTTTTTCGCGCCGGATAAGATATGGGAGCTGTTAGGTTTTGCAGGGACTCACTGGCCCTGTTTTGAACATTCAAACAAAGGGAACTTCCCGGTACATGTCTATCTGGCCCGTATATGTGAGTATCTTCTACCATGGATTTGTTAGATATCTGGAGAACACCTTGAATGAAAACATAACATAGACATTTGACATTATCAATGTTTTCCTCAATGTCTGATGAGTGATTTCATGTCTTGCGTCTAAACACGCACACACCTAATCGGGTGTGCTGTCCACCAATTATTTTCCGTGGTTTTGCTGTCAGAGCATATCGCTAAAACGACCATCACGTTGTAGTGATGATCCCTCTAAATAGTCCACGGACTTTGCTGTGTATCATCATTTTAAAGTGTGAGAATTGTCTCAGGCTAAAATTCTATCCAGCATAACTTACTGCCATCTATTCAGCCGTTTCCAATAGTGTCTCTACGTCTTCCACTAAAATAGTGCATACACTCGACCATACGCTTTGTTTCATTCTTGCATAAACCCAACTTTCACACGTTCGAATAAACTGTCAAATCAAATTAAAGATTATTTCCATTTGACAACCGTTATGGCCGTCTATTACTCTGTAATTACGGTTTATAATTGTTATTGTTATTGCGTACTATCATTACTGCAGACTGATTACCAGAAGTTCGGGGATCTAGATTGTTTTAACCTGAACATCACTCATATAACTAATTACAGCCATCGCATTCACACAAGCAAGTTGGCTAACTTAATTCCAAAGAAAATGTTAGCCTCCACTTTTACTCCTAATATACGTCACTGGTAGCGCATACCGTTGTCCGAAACGGGAGTTACATTCCAGCCGTTATGTTTGTGAGAATAGAATTTTAACCAAAACACTGATAACCTCACAACAGACATGACTAAACATTCATATGTATTATCAGGTAGTCATTGCTTGATGGCCATTCTGTGATGACATCCACATAAAATGTTAATATTCTACAAGCAACTGGGAGGAATACCATTAAATGCAAGCGATTTAGTTAAAACATGGAAAATAAGCAATCACCCACTCTGTTATATGATGAAAACAATCGGTTCCTTACATAACTTGAACAAACACAATTGGAACGAAGAAACCGGTAGATGCAGGCATTTCTTATTGACTCATCAGTATCGAAATTACAGTAACTTAAATCGGGTCTTTATTGCAAACAACTAAGGAGGTAGAAATTAAATCAGAGGGTTAGAGTAGACCACCAAGTCCAGAGAAGTGTCAGGTTCACGAACAACTTTTTCTGATTACAGATAGCTGGCTTAAGGTGAGTGACTGCAAGAGATTTAGAGAACCACAAGAATCTAGAAAGCAGGAGTCTTTGAGAGCACAGTTGAATATAAGCCGGTAAACAGTGTGAGACCTCATAGATAGACTGGCCAACTTTGACTGAAAGTACTGGTATCTTCTGTGTCCCAGAGATTACATGGGGTTCAGGTGCATAAAAATGTTCGTTTAAATGAATTTCTGTGCCGTTATGTTAATTGAAGTGTGAGGTGCTCATATTTAAATGGTGGTTCAGTATAAATTTTCTTTAATTCTACAGTTATCAAATATTCCGATAATGCTTTATTTCTACTGTGCCTTTTTATGAACTTTTGGGGTAAACATTTGATTGTAAAACAGTAGTAATTACTGTCGTGAGTACATGTTCGTCCCACTCATGTAACGAACGGATTCTGAAGTGTTCATTTGTGTTGGACCGGTCTGAAACTGCCTAAATTTCGGCACTGACAGAACCACGTGGATTTCCTATAAACAGCTCGTTTGATATGGCCTCCTTCTCGATAACTGAGGAATAGTAGGCATTTGTTGGCTTCAAGTTCACACGTGACCTTCAAGTTAAAATGACAACCGTTTGAGCGTTGCACCGAGTTATCTACCGTTTGTTTGGATCGACCGAATATTAGGCTGTCGTTGACCTAGCGCTTGCAAAATGACAAACCTGCTATCAGTGTGGCTAGCTGTTGCTCAATCGTTAACATGCAAACGTTTGCTAAGACAGGACCTAGTGGGCTTCCATTAAGCACTTTATCTAGTTGGCAGTAGAACTGCTCGAGAAAACGGAAACTGACATCCGCAGTGTACAGCAAAAGATTTCCCTTCAGTATATCAGTCGGGAGCGACCAGTTAATGTGATTCACTTGGAAGGGCTCTCTAATCAAAGCAATCGTTTTGTGCAGAGGGAAGTTTGTGAACAGTGAGTGAACGTCTACTTGACTATAGTTCAGAAAAATATGCCCGTGACTAGACGAATTTAGAAGGATGAATTGTTAGATGACGTTAAGTCTGACTCTATAGCGGAAACCGAAGTCTAATGCGTATAAACATCTTAGCTAGAACAACGGTGAAGGAGAGTGAAACAGTCTGGTAGTAGGCACCCGCGGAAGTTTAATAGACAATCTCTCAACTGGCTAAATCTGACGATAAACTTGCGCATTATCCAACACTATAAAAAAGGTTAATAGAATTCCTCCCTGCTGCAAGAAGGAATTAATCATTCTGTTGTTCCAAACCTTGTTGAATCAGTCTGCTGTGAACTGGCGATATAAAGACGACCAATAAATTACAAGCCTTTCCATTAAACTTTTCAAGAGGAAACGATAGGTGGCAATGGACTATAAATGTGATAGGACGGAGCGTTTTACTGTACTTTAGACGACGGCGCGGCTGATTTAGTGATCCAGTGTATCACGCGACATTTCTTACACGTTGTCAGTTGGTGTTGTCTAAAATGTTGTTCTCTGTTGGTAAGACTACTGAATAATGAAACTCACTAGCTGGAGATGACAATTAAGCAGCTGTCAATTCTAGAGGACGTTGTTGTGCACATTTACGAAGCAGCTTGCATAAATCACATGGTATATTAATTACGGTATACGGGAGGTTCCTTTTCAAGCAAGTGTATTTAGCCGAGCCGTCGAGCATGTGCTAATAGATAACGATGACTACGTTAGCGACTAAAATACAGTATGTCCAATCCGGACGTGGACATCTGCCCATGGAAGATTCAGTGTTTCGAAGAAACGTTTCTGAATACATAGTGAGGGGAGAGCAAGCGGATGGCTATTGCTTCTGCGACTGCCAACAGGCGCTCTTTGATCCGTTTTGGTTATAATCCATGGGCGCGATGCATAGGACGGAATGATTCGTTTGGATCGATTGAGTGGTTGGACTCTATTAGGTGGGCACCGATAGAAGACGAGCAAGGTTTTGTCAAACCCTGAGTTAGCCATACTGGATGATGTTCCCGAATGCGTTCAGACAATTACCATGTCGTGCGGCCTACATAGCTCGTTTCACAGGAACGAACGAGGCATTGCTGCCAAAACCGAATGGTTAAGTCTGCTTCTGCCAACAGCGTACTGAATTCAATAAACTTGTTAAGTTCTTTTAGTACGGAGGAGGTCTTTGGCTTATTTCAGTCGCAGGAAAATAACCGGTTTGTACATTAGAAGAACGTGTAGCGAACGAACTTGTTTTTGAAATCACCAGAACTGTTTATTTCCAAGTTTCCAGTAGACTATATCCACAAAAGGACGGGGTAGCAACGGGGTCACCAGTAGGACCATTACTATCTGATATTTTTGTGGCGAAGTTTGAAAATGATGTGTTAACGACCATGATTAACTCGTCCGGACCGAACATATTACGCACTCATGACCGCTATCGTAAAAGCCTTCAATAATTTGTACAATCATCGTGAAATGCAACATCTTGTGGACGAAAATTAGTTTTCATGTTATGTAGAAAGAATCCAACCAGTACGTTATCATTAAAACGATTGGAACCCGGAATGTTCGCAACACTTGAGGTTGGCACAATTTTGTTCACACCGTTTTCAACAAAGCAGGTTAATGTTCATTTATTGTGTCCAATGTTTCTCTAGCAGTATGACTTACGGAACTGGTTGATAGAAGTGAATTTTTGCTATTACGTATTGTAAAACTAGCTACTGTAGGACATCTTCACAACATTACTTTTAATAAATGTAAACTTATTCACCGTATGGGATTGCGAAAGTGATAATTTTTATTTAGGTTGCTTTGTGATACCTGATATTTGGTTTGGTTCGCATAAACGTCGTTGTCTGTCCCACGTCTAAATACGTTGCTACATGACACTACTGGTAAGTGATATCAGTAGGACGAATAAATCGTTATTTTGTCGTTAGTCTACCACTCACTTGGCGCAAACATGACCAGATGTTCTAAGACTAATATAATCTGGCAAAAGAGACCGGTTTCTCATAAACATTCTGCTACTCAGTGAAGTTTGTTCTTTGTGAACCGGAATAAACCCGTGCTTAGTTGTGGACATTTTGTGACATTTGCTGCCCGATCATAACTATTCAAACAATCGGTTGACAAGAATACTAATTTTCATTTTTCTCGCCACACTTGATTCGTCTGCTGTCTATTGCACAGAACACTTGCGTAGAAACAAAATGACCTCCATTCAGTCATACTGTCCGTGGGATGCACAGTGTGGATCCTTGTTAGATGCCCATCCGGAACTGGATGCGCTCTGTGTTTGCGACCACGATGTGCGCGTTCTTGGATCAGCCTTTAAACATGCTGAATTGGAAGTGAGTACGTATTTATCGATTGTATTCACATTGAGTTCAATAGCATCAGGGCAGTACTTAAGCAGTATTATCCTTGTCCTCTTTTTCCTCATCTTTATCTATATAATCACTTTCATTCTCTCTATCAGTATTTACCTCTTGTGGTAGACTTCACGCTAATTTCAATCGGCGGTATGCTACGTTCATGTAAAATAACAAGTTTGATACACTTCTTTGAGTGCATTAGAATGAAATGAGACTAAGAATGTACAGACAAAAACTGAACCGCTGTCACAACTCATTACGGTTTTTCACTTGTCCACATTTGTACCCAGTTAGTGCCATAACAGTACAACTATGTGGCTTACTAGTATGGCATATGGTTTTTGATCCTCATAGTGTATAGGGTTGTTACAAGATCGGCTTGGCTCTATCCCTCTCCTTTCGTCACGAGTCGGCTGTATGAGATTGTTGTTAACTTCACATACCTGAGCAATGTCATCTCAACAAATATAATGTTACTGAGATGGCAATTATGATATTACCGAGGCGTTTCATAGTCTACCTGTTGTCAGTTGAGGTGAGTAATTACAGTGCGTATGCCTTTCCTTTTTTTATGCGTACCGGAACCCCGATCTGTTCATGTGAAAGACACTTAAAAACCCCTCAGTGTACGCCGCCACTTCAACTGTCCGGTGGTTTGTATCAAATGACCCGGACAACCGGACAGCCGGGAGAAAAATAAAATGCAGACCAGGCTAGCTGATACTTAGGATCCAGTTGTCAGCCAAGTGTCCACCACAGTGTGCATCGTTCAGCCCAGTGACTGACGGACGGAAGAAGCTAGCTGGTAGCTAAACGATGATATTGCCACCGGCTATAAGAGAGTCCAATATACTTGTGTTCCTGTGTGTGGACATGCTGAAATCAAGCGCCCTGCAGACGAAGCACAGTGTTAGGGGTAAATATGCACGATGAAAAACGTGAGAAAATAGAAAACAACAAGGGAATGAGATTAACTAGATTAGAAAATTGCGTTCCTTACGATAATCCTTACTTAGAAGATCGCACCATTAACGGTGTAGGTCAAAGGCTGAAATGTGATATTGGTCTTACTTATACCTCACTGATTTTACGTTTTTATATTTAGCCTTCCGGCTTACTCTCCACTCCCTCAAGCGTCTACTTCCGTCAAACACTGCCTCCCTTGTTACCTACCGACTCCCTCAAAAATGCAGTGATTCGTACATTGACAGAGTGCACCAAACATTGGGGCAGAAAAAGGCGGAGCATAAACCTGAGTAGTTACTGTGAGGGGTGAGTTAACATGGAGTGATACCTTAACATCCAAACAAAAATCCGGCGTTTGCGATAGCTACAAGTCACGTGATCGGCCATTTCACTTCGTGTGTGGTCTTGTTGTGCAATTGCAACCCCACAGAGTTGGGATTTTCAGAAGCGTTGCTAATCCAACGTCACAAATTCTCAATTTTTTTTTGACAGAAGGCGCAGACGCAGGCAATCTCGTTTACTCAATCATGATATAAACCTATGTGACGCTTGTTCGTCCCACTGTCTTGTCGCCGTACATCAAACCGGTGTAACTGAGGGTTCTATGTAGTCGGCTGACATGAACAGGCGAAAATCTTGCAACTCGTCTTCTCACAGTCTTAAGGAAATAGATAACGGAAACTCAGCGTTTCAACTGTGTAAAAGTATCTTGCGTCGGCTTAACTATAAGAGGGAGTGTATTAAGTAATCGTGCTTGAATAATAATGACGTTAATCCTGCCAGAAAGTCAACTATATCATAAACCTACCTAATTCAGTATTCATGTGTTTTTACTAGTAGTTTATCTGTTGTTTCAACGTATCAAGCTACTCACTATTTTGTTGAAGTGATCCCATATGTTTTCCAAATACTTACCTCATAGAACATTACCAAACTGGATACCTACCAGATGAAACCACTGCTGCCATTATTGGGTGCTGCCAAAGCGAACAAAACTAACCTAACATTTCTTTATGATCGTTTCCTGGTTGTTGGCAGTGAGAAAGATGGTCTGACGGCAAAATCTGAGACAAAAAGTTTGTTTTTTCGAGTTACTGGAACACGTAAGTGTCACCAACGTTTGGCTATGATTATAAAAACGGTTAATGAAGATGATAGTTTTCAGTCGAACCTCATACACGTCATCATGACTATGGTTTTATGATAACGTTTTCAACTGAGAGACATCAAATTTAGCCACCGGTTACTGTAATTAACAATAACCGCAACCCTAGAACTTTGCCGCAATCATTCATCCTTCGTAACAACCATTATTAGTCAGTGATTATTCCGGTAGAAACCAGAAAGAAACAATTCTTTGGCAATGTGTATTGACCATTTAAATTTTTAACTTCGGCGGTAAATTTGCTTCTAGGATAGGTGATTTTACCTAGTTACTAAGATATCAAGTATTCGTTAACCTTCATTTTGAAGTGGATGCAAATCTTGGCTAGTGCAGCCAATCAACGTGAGTTAGTTCTTTTTTTAACAGGAAGTGTTCCTTGGTATGAGGAATAAGCTGTCAGCAAGAATAGGCACGGACAGGACCATAAACTACTGTGAAGATTTTGATCTTCACTTACGCTTATTCCGCTCTGAGGTTACCTGCCTACTTTCGTAGAAATCGTTCGTCACACAGTTCACTTCTTTGGAACAAGGCTAGTATTCCGTAGTAGAGCTGTCGACATTCCTCTTACATGGTGCCATTTCGATCACCGAGTTTGATTCGCAACGTATCTTCGACATGCGCTATTTAGTGTTGGATAAAACAGTTCGAGGCTGTCTAGAACGTCTATCTGAATGCAAAGACTGCGATCAAGGTGAGCGATGTTAAACTTGAAATCACCCACATCCCCGACTACTCACCAGTAATCTAAAGTATCGCCTAGCAAGTTTAATGAGATCGGCGATTTCGACCTGTCAAGGAAGTCCTAATTGCGGGGTTATCTCTTGGAGTTAACAGACGGTAACTGTGTCTCCATTTCGAGGCGATCGGGCAACCTGATCATTACTCACAAGCGAAAGTGGTTGAGCTTCCACATATGATAATTCGGTTTTGCTTAACGTGAGGCCGATGGCGCAGTTGTCAACACGGTTGCCCCAGGAACAACATGTCCGTGGTTCAAGCCCCGGCAGTGACGATGATATGCACTACTGACGAGCTTTAATGGAGGCGAAACTCGAGTCTAGTGCTCCGTTTCGAAAGGGGCCGACGGGAAATTTTTCGAGAATGGGACAGCTGCGATCAATTGTGGGTGATTTTCAAATTGAAATTTCAATATTTTTAATAATAAGTGTGATTCAGGTCCCAGTGCAGACTTTTCAGAGGCTCGGTGACCATAACAGATTTTTCGCTTATTGATATGATGACAGGCACAATAAATTTATAAATAAATTTAGCAGAATATCTTTCCGTCCATTACTTTTTACCAAGAGCACACATGACCAGAACCAATAATAAAGTCGATGGATTTACCTGCTGTTCACATATTCTCATTTTTAGCATCTAGAAGCTGAAGATTTCCTGCACTAATTATGTACCAGTTTTTGTCAACTTTTTATCTGTCACAGTGTACATACTTGGAATCAGCATGGATCCGTCTAACGAGAGAAAACACGAAGCTGCGTACGATGCGGCATGTGCTGTTCAAGATTATTTCAAGGCAGCCTACTTCTGATGAATCCAGAGTCATTTTTTAAACCCTTTATATACAATGTTGTGTGGCCAGACATATTCTGTGATCCCATGCAATGGACACACATCATCTTCATTCATCCGCAATCTTCACAACTATTCCGTCATATCACTTATTAGTTCATTAATTAGTCCAGGAGTTCAGTTTTAGTTAATATGATTAAGACTTACCCAACCAACCCATAATCTAAAACCTATTACATCTGTGATGTAGACTTATTTTTAGTAGTAGCATTTCAATTGTCACCGAACACACTTTTACTTGATTAGTTAAAACCGTGAATATCGAAACAACTTTTGGACCAATTGGACTAGGATATATACATGTTCGTAGCTATGTCTTGAAGCATAATAGGGCGTCGCACCAATGTCAAACAAATTAGAGCTGTAGAGGTGTCGTTTGCGATAGGATAAACCAGTAGACAAACTGAAGAAACAGTTGGCGTTTTCGAAGTTCCTACCATTTAAGTTTCTGATTTACGTCTGAGTTCAATGGTCTTAGATGTTATGGCTTAGATGTTATGATCTTTAAATGAACCTATTGACCGGTGATCCTACTGGACTCCTCCAAAATTCAAACCAGCGGCTAAAGCAGTATGTACAAATTCGGCAAGTGCGATTAGGACGTAAACGTGTCTTTCCTATACATTTCAGCCTTCTATACTAGGCATTAGAAAAATAATTTAGATGCTTAATGGTGACTTTGATGGACTTCGACGCAAACTGCGAAAAATCCTGCTTGAGCAGTTAATCTCCTGGATCATTCGGTGGACTACATATGGCATTAGACTGGAAGGGCAACTGAATGCAAAGATTGAATTTGTGATTGCGCGGCCTGGCTGGTAGACCGCTTGCCACGCTTGGGCATGCTGTTTCTGTCGTTGGCTCCAATCCAGCCGAAGTCCGGATTTTTCACGATTGGATCTTTTCTAAACTGTTACATCTGTCAAGCTGCTTATTAGTAACAAAGGAATAACTTTACTAGCATGGCTTCCAGCGTCCATAAGAGAACAATACACGGAACAGTACTGTATATGGTCCCATAAATAAACTATGATGGTGAAATAGTGGCTAACCAAGCATTTTGCTGCACTTTTTACATGATTAGCCCCAAACCAAACTTCCATTATTGTGAAAACTATGAATTATCGCTATACGCATCAGCAACTTTAAAATCAAGTGGTTACATTCTCACGGACAGGAGATAAAGCATGAAACGCATCAACATATTCATCATTATCCTCATATTCATCGTTAACCCTGTCATTATTGTCATTGACAATAGCATTCCCGTCTTTTCTAAACTTTTCATACAGCCACGAAAATCTAGTTGCATAAAATCACCATATATGTGTTTAAGTACTCAACAGCACTGTGGAAACCATTTAGAACCGAATTGCCCAATAACAGCTGAAAGTATAGCTGACTTAGACAGGCGGCTTCAGTGCGACTTCTGCTAATTCCATTCATAATTTATTCCCAGATAGGTCAGTCAAACAGCTGTGACAGTCATCGCAGTAGCCATAGTCAATCAGCACCTAAAGCCAGAGACTGTGTGATATACGTTGATGTAAGCTCAGGAGACCTAGTGATAACCCGTGCTAATTATTTACACCATTCCATTCCATTCACCACGTAATACAAGCTGGTGCACCGCAGATTTGGCGCACCAAGCAGTCACATGATGACCTCGTCGCATCGTCCAGTCGATTGAATTATTATATTTTCAAGTCTGAGTAAATGAACTGATCTGACTCTTGCTGCCGAATATCAACCATTTAGCCCCAATTGTACTTACCTGTTGTTTTAAATTAATGACTGGTCTAAGCACAATTACATCATGATGATGTAATAATCACTGAACCAACGGCTCATGCTGCTTAACTTAAGACAATCTACATTAAGTTAAGTGGTTTTTGAGGCATGGAGGCTTCTCATGGGAGTCATGAGACATGCTTATAAACCAGTAGCAAAAGCTATGTTACCGCATAAGAAAGAAAAAGAATTAACTTATGCTTTTAAGTGCGTCCATCAACTAGTATCATCCGGTATGTGGCTACAGGGCTAGAGATCAGGTATTTTGTAATGCGAGTCAAATGGTTTCATTTGTGAAGTATTCCAAAAATATACTGACTGAAGCGGTTGATATACGAAATTAACATGCTAACTACACTTTTCGCGTATTGTACACTGTTCATCTCACAACTGACTAATATAAAGAGCTAGGTTGAAAAATACTGTGTTTACGATAGGGAAATAAAGGCAGTTCCCGGAAGATTAGTCACTGCAGACTGTATGCGCCTCTATGATCACACAGCATTTAGTTTAGGACGTTCGGAGAAATGATAGCCAGTGTTGGTCATTTGCGTGAATCGTCTGTATGCGTTGTTGTATCGGGTGTGAAGAAAAACACTTGATGGGGATGGAAAAGGAAAAAAGCAAAGGGGCTATTCCACAGATGCTATCTAACTAATGCTTGCAATGCCTTCGCTTCCTTTGTGAAAGATAAACATTTTGAATTTGAAGTTTGTGAACTAAAGAAAATACTCTTCGACAAACAAGATTTTACTTCAAAGCTGAGGCTGTTTCCTTTTTTTGGCAGTTATGTGACGATTAAGCACCGCAATCAGTCACCGTATTGTTGTTAATTGTCGTGATATAGGCTATTCGCATCGCAGTCTAAGAAACCAAAACGCAGCTGTAACAACCAATCAAGTCAGCAAGAACAGGTTAGATATAAAAGCTACCTAAAACATACGCATTAAATAACCCGTTAGCTAACTTTGAGCCCCACCGCATCGAATACAGTACATACACTCAGGCAAGAATGAGAATTGAATGTGAGCAGTGAAAGCTGCATGCTGGGTATTGCTTCTTCCACAAGTTAGTCTCGGGGTTTCTTGACGACTTACGGTAAAGACTACTTCGTTCTGGTCGGCTTGTTTTCATAACTAGGAAGCCTGAAACCATTAATGTGTTTGTAGTTCCATAACTGAAACGTTGAAATTTGGGTGCACGATCACAAATCGCGTCAGGTTGTGTGAAACTGAATAATAGTGTCAGTGGTAATCGTACCATAGAAGCCAAAGTTCGGCCATTTCTGCTTTTGTGTATTTCCAGAAGAAACAAAATCCATCCACATTTAGTGTTGTGAAACACAATAAAAGTGTGTGCGCTTTTCTTCCCAGGAGGCAGTATACAACAGTACCACAGTTCACGGCGGAGGTTTGTTGGTGAACCCTTCAGCTGCAGCTCGCATATTCGGTTTCCGCTCGGTATGGATGGTGAGCACAATAATCAGAAATGTTCCACAGGCCAAAATAAATGGAATGAGTAGAAGCACCACTTGGGACAGTTTGCTGAGCACAGTAGCTGCGAACAAACGTGGAGCCACTTGTATCTCGATTATGCCGGTCCAGTCTGAGAAACCGGTCTCTTGTGTTGCTCGTGGGTCGCCGTGAATGCAAATCAGATGATGCAGACGGTTTTCCTCTTCAGGTGGATGGGCCAGTATTTCAGCTACGATCAGATTGTGTCCCGGATCTAACCGGAATCGACCACGTGTAGTACTATGCAAAGTCGACACGATGACCGGCTGCACTTTGGTCATCAAATAAGCAGACGGAGAGCCATACTCTTCTACCGTCTCGGAGGCAACCGCTGTCTGGGTCACGTTGACCAGAATGTCTGGATCGGCAAAGGAGTAGTACCAACTGACTGGCCCCTTTATGGGTCCACGAATCGGGCATGTGATCTTGGTGCGCTCACCTTCGTTTAGGCGCAGCTGAACGCGGGTTGGAAATTTGTAGGTTTGGATTCGATTACTAGAGAGAAATAAATTCAAACAAGAGTGAACCATATGCAATTCTCTTTCAATCTAACAGCCGGCTGAATATTATGTCAAAAAGTAGTACGGTGGAGCTTTATGTAGGTACAGGCGACGTCTAGTTCGTATACCTTTGCGTGAGCCTAACCGTAGTTTTAGCCACTTTCTATCACAATCGGACGTTTTATTCCTAATAGAAATTTAGCCACGATGCATATCTGTCGTGCACAATTCTCCGAGGGCACTGCAAACGAACAGCTCAAAGCGCCAAGGACCGTAATTTATTTATCAGACTATTCAAAAGACCAAGTTATCTGTAATTTGTTGTATATAAATCTAGACCAGGAACTTGTTAGGCAGTTAACATCAATCAGTGCTGTTTGCTGTTCGAACGACCATCGCATACAGCTCAAAAATCTTCTCTGGTCTTGGCCCACTCAATGAAATCTTTGCTGAAACGTCAAACAACACACCAAACTACTACTGCCTCCTATCCTAGCTTGAATTTCCGTCTTATCAATAACCCCCATCACCGGATTTCTTATCCCAAACAAAAACACTCTGTAAAAAGTTTATTCAAACGGAGCCCTCCTTTCCCAAGTGGGTAAAATGATCGTTAGTGTTCACTTCTTCCGCATCTATAGCCGAACTCGCTATGACGTTCCTTCTGCTTCTTCTTTTCCTTCTTCACATTCAGAGTTACCACTTCATGAGTCAGTTTTCCTACTGCGTTCCGAAGACCGTCCACTTCAATCGGTTTGCTTGCCTTCAGCTAGTTGACTGTCATGGAGTTGTCTGCCAGCAATTACCGAGCCGCATCAACCAATTCTTACAACACCATCGGACGTGCGATGAGAGCAATCTTGGGCTGGTAGCATTTGACCCAAGAATTAATATACCAACGTGCGTTGTTCTGAACCCTCGTCCAAACGTGGCAAGTCTCTTGACAACGTTGCCCCCAGTAACGCGACGTAAACGAGAGCGTTGCCCGCTGGTCCAAGCCGGACGCTCATAGATCGCAACATTGTCGCTTGACAGTCGATGGGGCTGCCGAACCGGGCGATCAGCGTATTCTTCGGGACGGCCCATCCCTACTTCTTAGGGCGTCTTCGTGCCGCATGCAGCACTCCCTTCGCCCTGCCTTTAAATAACATCCGCTGGGCCACCACCTCCATCCTGTCAGTCTTGACCCTGTCCCCCTCCGCCACGTTCTCGAAGTCCTCCAGGAAACTCCGGACTTCCCCATCATTCAATGGCTACAGCCACGGGATCTTCATCTTCAAATTCGGGTTACGGTGTCAGCTGTTATGGTCCAGGAACGCGGGTGGCGAAAGGGTTATTTATTCAGAAAACCAACACATAGGTTATGCGATTCAACAAAACAAACAAACGCAATCAAATGCATACACCATTGGTCCTAGAACGTCACGTTTGCGACGGTCGCCATTGCCCAGTTCCTGCATGTACCAAGAACCATTTCACACTAAGCTTCAATCGAGTGCTCTTCTTGTATTTTTCCTGAGATTGCTCTAAAGTGAAACTTCACGTTACTGTCCCACTACTGAATAGTAGCGTTGTGATTAGTATAGTGCGATCGCTTATTCCCACCGAGGACCATGGTCATTTGCACACCAAAAACTCATTGCTTGCTTAGAATTGTATCCACGTTAGTGATTAACGCAACTAACCCAATAAGTTGGTAACTTGAATTTTGAACTGTGAGCAAATTATTCGTAAAGGCAAGGTCCAACCATAGCGATAAACCTGACCTGATTTTGATGAGGTCACATTTTTGGCCTTAGGCTTACGTTTCACCCTCTCCAAGTTGAGTGGTTTTATTCGTTTGTGACTTCTTTTCTCTGAGGAAGATTTTAGGCTGGTCCACTTGTCATCGTCGCTCCTTATTAAAGTAGGCTGACAAATACCTACTCAGTTTACGGGTTCTAATGTGATAAACGTTCACATGAGAGAAAATGTCTGTAAATCATGCGAATGAATCAATTGAAAATTTGTCGAAAACAGTTTGAGCGCTCAAAAGGATTACTATATATTATGACTGTGCAACAACAATGCCGTATTTTCTAAGGTATTATCCTATGAACGTGAACAACCGAAGTTTGTTGTCATAACCGTATGTTTCACTGTGTTGTTAGTTGCACCGCGGTAACTCATTGAACGCATTTTGAGTTTTCAAAGAGCAACGATTGCACTAAAATATTTTGTCATTCAGAAGTATATTCATCCAGCTAGAATAAGAAGATTGCCAAATCATAGAGTATATTTAACACTGCCACTATCAGTTAGAATGTGCGGACTCCCACTCTACTACCTCCATCCCCTTGCTCATAATTTTGGTGACAGAAGTGGACTTACCCTTTCTGATCATCAGAACAAGCAGCTACGCATTTCCTGTGTTGAATTTCACTTGGACGATGTTTGAGGGCACTAGGACCGTAGAGCTGCATTGCTTCTTTTATCAAATGAGACCGACATGGAAGTCCTTTGTTAGAGTACGCTCGTAAAGTCTCGTCCACTAGAATGGCTAGTGAATGCGGTCGGACTGGAAGAAACGGATCCAACACACGAACTCTACATATGCCAACACGCATATGGAAACCATCTGGTGAGAACTCTGCACTATAACCTGTCTGTTCTGTGAACATACACGGCACGCATTGAGTCCATGGAAGCCAGTCTGTGTACAACCTGAGATTATAATCGACCAAATTTTCTGCATCTAGGGATTCTATCTGACCACTTACTACTTCAGAGATGCTAGTGTTCAATGGTTTCCCATTGTGCACGTTCTCAAGAAACGCCAAGGTAGTCTCGTCATATTCAGTCGGCAATGTCACATGTCGAAATGGTTCGTCGTGTTCTTTGACTACCGTAATCGCCCATTCTTTCAGTCGTTTTCCCATCCAAAAGCAGTAGTAAACTCCTGTGTCTTCAACCCGTGTTTGACGTATAAGAACGGAATCAGTGTTCAGCATGACCCGCGAAAACCTGCTGGGCACTCTAGGTGGACGAAGTACCTTAGCTTGCTGGTTCACTTTAGCTACAGCCATGTATAAATTAACATTAGAAGATAAAGGTGGTGGTCTGTTGGCTGACTCATTCCATGATTCTGTCTGTTCATCTTTGGGTTGTGAATAGTCGGATCGTAAGAGCGAGTACATTGGATCTGCCGTCGCTCCAAATCTAGTCCATAGCCTTTCATGTAGCCTGCAACAGACGGAATGGGAAATGGACCAGTTTTACACATTTCAAACTTGTACAAGATGTGACATTTAGAAATTTTAAATAATCCGCATTTCGTTATCGTAGTCCGGATCTTCATAGTAATAAATCATGAACACGAGAATGAAGGCCTACCAGGTCTGAAAGCAACCAGTGTGTTTTGCTGTTTAAAACAGGACGACTAAGCTTTCTTGAGTTTTTACAAAACGTTTTCAGGTTTAAAAAACTGACATTTGTGTAATATTCTTCCGTAACCTTTCAAATTGTGGCTATTCATTCAAATGTAGGGAACAGATGAAAGCAAATTGTGAGTGATGGTGAATTTCGCTAAATAAATGACTTATCTTACTGCAGAAGTAGATTGAAAATTAAGAACTGCTTTAGTTTTACTATACCTACTTGTTAGCTTTAAAATTTCATACAAAACTAGCACGAACTAGCAAATTGTAGCCGCTTGCCCCAATCATAACGAGTTACTTTAGACAGTTTAATAAAGTTCACTTCATCCTGATTAAACCAATAGATATTCAGACGGTTAATGTTAACGTAAATTCTAACTTTAGGAACACAACTGCCATACTTTTAAAAACCTCCGCACCTGACTTTTATTAGATCGTATTGAGGCTGCTGGTTTTGAGAACGCAAGACTATTAAGATTAGTTTGTATTGTCCCAACTTGATCGTGTGGGTGAGAATCTAACTTTGGATAAGTACCAGTACAAAACGAAGTTCAGTCGAAATAAATTGCTAAAACCAACGGGGAACCATGATGAACTTATGAAGATGATATTCGTTATTGATAGTCAAGCGAGTTCATTCGCCAGTTTTTGAGAAAGTATTACCTACTGTGATTGAGCCACATATTAAGAATGCTCTCTAATCGTCTGTCATCCTGAACACAGACTGCTGATGTCACGGCCGACTGGCGTACGGTCGAAGATGATCCTACTACAGTCTATCAACGAGAAATTGTTATATTTGTCAGCGGATCATCTGTTGTAGACTGTTTGCATCTCCCGAGTATTGATCAGTGTGAAGCACAAAGTCTGACTTGAAATGTTAAGGAAATCGCCCCTAACCGGGTCAAACGACTTGCATCTATCAACCGCTTGACTGAGTTTCTTAAAGGTCATTAACAATTGATGAAACTGGACATTGATTATTGTGATGACGTGCATTACTGATGAGCTTTATAGGAGGTGAAGCTCAAGTGCAATGTTATACTTCAGGAAGACCAATTGGAAAGTATCTATCGGAAATTGAATGTAACAAATGTAGACGTAGTTTAGGGCATCGTGATCACTGTTATGGACTAAAATAGGTATAGTAACGTAGTAAAATTTTTTATATTATATCCCACCAGCCTATCCTTGTAATGTTTGCTCCGCAATATTTAACCTTAGGCGGTTTGATTAAATAGAACAAAGACGTACTTTGATTCAATAAAAGATGAGCTATTTATTAACAGTACAAGTTCAGAGCCATTAGTAACTTAGTAGGAATGTTACAACAAACAATACTGGATGGTCTGGTTGACGTGAAAAAGGTTACTTTGGTCAATTTCCTCCCAAGTTTAGTGATTTCTGATGGTTCAACTGGACCGTGAGGTATTATTCATGCGGTTCTTGATTGTTGTTGATGGAGGAGTCACTAAATCGGTATTTCGGCAACCTTAACAGTACTTTCCCTGAATATGACTGAGCGTTTCCGTCAGATAATTTGGTAATGCCTGATGTGAGTTTAACACACATGTATTATGAGAACACGGCTGGGAGTTCAAGTGCCAGCTACAACAGAATTATGCACTACCAATGCGCACCAACAAAAGGTAAGCTCGAGCTCGAATGGCTAACCGTAAAGCCCATGTTAAAGTAGAGTTTAATTTGTAATGTCAGACCCAACAAAAGTGGGTAAACGCTGGTAATAAGCGGTAGAAAAATATCATAAAGTCCCAAATGTATTTGACACAAACTGCCAAATAAAAATCATTGAGTTATTCATAACGGCTATGAGCCCACTGAGAATTTAATAAAGATCGAGCCGCCGCATGTCACGACGGTGAGATGGAACAAACAAACATAAAAATTAAAAAGTCTTTTAAAAAGGCAACTTGAGAGACTTATAATTTCATAGAACGATGCTCCACGATGCGAAAATTATGCTGAGTTCAGGTACGTTTACGTAACTGGGATTGAGTTGGTCTGTAGATAGGCTTTAATATATTCAGAGGTTGAAACGTACTTTAAATTTAGCAAGTATGACGGAGGTAAGCGAACGTATCTCATTAGTGATGACCACCGGATGAGAGTTGGATTCAAGCGAATGAAACTGGGGATAAGGGAGTAAGATATGTGGAAGCAAGATTTGTTTAAGTTGGACTGTGGAATTTCTGATCACTGCTGTGCCCACACAAAAGATTTGGTCTGCGAAGTTGTGCGCTTGAGGGAAATCTCTTTCAATTTACACTTACGCATAGAACAACGAACGTATACACTCATCTGTATGGCTGACACGTATTCGGACACATTTGCCTTGATGGCAAGTCCTCCATAATGCACACACGTTTCCAATAGTCGCCTCTGATCTCTAATTTTCTTAGCATTGGGGCCTATATTTAGTTCCCTAATGTACGCACTATACTACTCCAAAAGGAAGGTGCAAGCCATGCAACATTAGAGTCGGGTCAAAGGAAGTAAAGGAATTGCTTTCGTGTACATAGTCTCATCACACACAAAGTACTAGACTCACATGTGCACAGTAGTTGTCGTCACGCACTACCTGACACTTTACTGCGTGCGCAATAGAACAACCTAAAATTTTGACTAATCACATCATGAATGTTCAGGTCAAAGAAGTGTGCCATAAACGTTCCAGGATACCTTGAACAACTTCCATTGTGGCCTGAAGTTATTTTTAAGGGATTAAGAGAAATTGTATTAAATCATTTGTTGTCGTCACTGGCCATCTACCCAAACAGTAAAAACTGTCAAATATAAGACAAATAAAGCTAACGTAACTAGAAAACAACTCAGCTGCACGTCGTCGGAAAAATGTTTTGCTATTTAAGTCTAACCAAGATGTCACTTATACGAGATATTGTTTGGCCCAGCGTATCTCGTCGTTTTGAAGTAATTACCTGAAAGGTAAGAAAATACTTGAAAAAAGATATTTTTACAGGCAAATGTTTGGGCGGCTTGCATCAAAAAAATCGTCTCATCAGCAACGGTTGAAAAAAATTTTAAATGGTAGTTACCTTGTTCAAAACTTCTTTAATGCTCAGAGGTTTACTTTTGTTCTGCTACTCACAAGAAATGAAGTAACGGAGAAATAACCTCTTTTTAATAACATCTTGCCGTTTCTTTCGAATTATTTTCTGTCATTAGTTCGTATATTTACGAACTGATCATATGCATCAGAGAAAGTAATACGTCAATGGGTTACACATATATTTTGCTGCCGTACGACCTATAAACTAGAAAGAAATCTATCTCAGAAAAATAGGGGAAAGTAGAAGAGATCTAAAGAATAAAAAGCAACTACACAAACACTTAAATGTTTGACATCAGAGCACATACACCGGCAAACAGACAGTCGAGCTGTGAATGGACGTAAGTTATAGCCAACGTAAAATTTTCTCCCAACTTCCACTACACTCCATGGACAATTCGGCAAAACAATAAGCAACTTGTTATTTTAAAACCGAGGTCTACTACTAACCA
Organism: Paragonimus heterotremus; assembly: GCA_013368495.1. Taxonomy (NCBI): domain Eukaryota; kingdom Metazoa; phylum Platyhelminthes; class Trematoda; order Plagiorchiida; family Troglotrematidae; genus Paragonimus; species Paragonimus heterotremus. The sequence continues at coordinate 61,832 of LUCH01002097.1, forward strand.
GTAAGTCAGTAAACTGGAGCACTCATTTCTGGCTGTTTCGAAGAAAACAGAGAATACGTCACAAGTTTTAACTGTTTACGTAATTCAAGTAACATTCACACTATGATTGATGCTGGACATCATACAATAGCCTTTGCGATGAAGCTTGATGTTTACATGTACCTTCAACCCCTTCCTTACAGGCTGTTTGGCAAGGACAGCAAATTACTGATATATCGCTTTACCTATAGCCCACTGAATGTGTGCAAATATTCGTACAACTAGTGAGACACAAAAGGCTGAGACTGGTTGTGCATTGTTAGAAAGGCCGGTGACGATTTGTTCCACATAATATTGCAGCCTTCCAGGTGACTGCTTGATGTTCCACTACCGTTGTTGTCCAGTGGTCGTCCAGAAGTGGCAGTTTTAAATACGTTGGTTTAAGTAACTTTTTGAAGAAACAGAACCGTCAGCTCTATGAGGGGGCTATTAGAGTTACCTACTTACTATAAGACACTCAGCAGTTGTCATTATCGCCATAAACAGCAGTGCATCAGTGGTTATCGTTCATACTTAATTCCCATCCATCCACAATGAAAAAACGATCTTTAGTAGGTAAAAATAGGAGGTATGAAACCTAACTACTAGAGCCAGTTACTTTGTATTTCAAACATTCAACATCAAAGTGGCCATGCTACAAATGAATGCTAGTAGTTACAACAGAACAGAACATTACATTCATTTACCTCACAGATAACCAGACAAACCATTGACAACTTTCACGCCACTGAGCCTGACTGGCAACCACCTCATCAAGGTTTTCAATCACCAACTCTGTGAGTCGCTAGCACCGCAGCCGGAGAAAAACTCGACCTAAAATAGACAGCACTTTAATGAACGACTTCATTTATCTCTCGTATCATCGTATGTCCACCACGCACCTTATGCCGGCCGGTATGCTCAATGTTGCATACGACTAACCGACCATCTACATGATCCAGTTGTCTGCACCTATGCAAACTTGAACAATAAACAAGAGAAATCGCTTTACATTTATCACCAAATACCAGCTTCCCAAACTTTTTGCGTGTTTACCTTTTGGTGTCAACCGATACGTGATATCAACCGATACATTGTCAAATGTCTGAATACAGAATATATCTTCACCATGAGCGGTCAAGATTTGGAGATGTAAAGTGACCATTCCTCACAGTCATCTTATGTACGCGATCAATAAGCTTCAGATGGATGCCTATCTTTAGCCAGAGATGTGCAAAATTGATAAATACCGCGTTAGTCTCAGAGACAGGCTTTCACTTTATTCGCCAAACATCTGCGACTTTCTACCGTATATTTCGGACAGCGACCTTTATTATTTCTTTATCCAACATTAAGTCGACGTAATCACGGCAGATTTGGAGAAGCACATTACACTTTGAGGTTGCAACCTACAACCTGAAATATCTACGAGAACCAGAAATAATGTCTAGCACTGTCTGTGTTGCTTAAATCTGTCAAACAACAACATAATCAAGATCAGACAGTAGTCTACCAGGTAGGAGGTACACACCAGCATCCTATTAGTGCCGCAGACGGTTCTCTATTAATCCTTCTGTGATAAAATTAAACGTACATCGATGCTGGCGCTGAAACTGTCAGACAGTTCATCCTGAACTCCACTCTTAACTGAAGTATAGGACTAAAGCGCTAACAGTATGTTGACATACCTGGCCAGTACACCTCTGTATTTAAGCGCCTCTAGAACTGCGGACCAATCGAGTAAATCGAAGGCACTACATAAATCAAGTAAAATAGCACTTGTCGAGAAGCATCCTATGTGATACTCCCCAGAATTTGGCGAAGAATAAAAAGTTGATCAGTACGTCTTCGGCCAGGTCAGATTAATTGCTTGTTCATCCCAGATGTATACCACCTGCGTAGCAGTGGCGAAGTATAGTGAAAGTATGACCTGTGAATATGACTGGGATTTTTTAAACATCCCGTGATCTTCTTCTTGAATACCGGTTCCATTACCGGGTGACTTCAGAGAAGAGATACGTTTTTTTATTACCTACACAAACTGACGTAATGGAATCAATGTCTATGCTAGCGACTTTTCACCTCTTTTCAACAGTGATGGCACGAAACCATCTGAGATATTGTTTCTGTTGTATTCAAGAGCCAAAATGCAGTTGCGTACCTCAGATCTGGAGGGTGGCTGCGGAGTTGCTGAGTAGGGCATTGCATTATAAATTTGTGGTGGTAACACGGTAGTAGCAGGATATCAGCAAAATTGACTCTCAAATTGTTCCGCCTAGCTGTCTGGTCATCTGGAGCTATCATGGATGAATAAACCGTCTGCGTCAATGATACCCTACATGATAGAAAGCCAACCTTCTTTGGTAGTACGGTTGAGCCTGCAACGTTTGATAAAATCTCCCAAAACAGAAGAGGTTCTCATCTCATTGCATTTACCAGTTAACCTGATCTCATGATTGGAGCCTAGAGTATACTGCGTGTTTTCTTCTGTTTTCCTCTTTGTTCAGTTATACCCATTTATTACTCCGCTGCTTCATGAACTGCTGTCATCGCCAACGGTAATCCAGTCCATAAGCTCACCGGTGTAATGCAAAACTAAAGGCGAGGGTAATAAGGACGACTCTTGAATTGTTAGTACCTACGCTGATAATTATGAGTAAGTTAGACTAGTTTAGTAATAATCATAAGTAACCACTTGAAAGATTCGTTTCCTTCATTACATCTACCGCTTCCTTGTTCTATTTTTGAATAAAGTATAATTGGGGATTGACGTGAAATATGTGGAAAATCTGTAACGAAGCTAGTATTAGGTACATGTATCACGTTGATTTATTTTGTAATGTTAAGGCAATTTTTTTATTTGTGTGGTCAAGATAAACATCATGCTCTGGCTTTCTTTCATTGTAACATTTTTTATAAGCGCATATTTCCTTTGTGGTTAGTCTATCACATCTTTGAATTGTTAGGACTATTTTGTGTGATTTTCAGTACTTCCAGTGCGAATTTCGATGGTGAGCATTTATTTGGTTTTAAACAAATTTGCCAAACTCAGTCGATTGCGCAATTGTGTATAATACCCCCATTAAATGGATTTCATTGAGGGCTATAAAAAGTAGCGACTGATATATCCATCCTCACAAGAGTTATCATCGTCAGCACAACGGTCGAGAGCCTGACCAAAAGATACTGTTGTTTGGGCTGCCCCTCACCCGAATAGTGACGTGGAATCTCCCAGAATGAAACGTTATTAAGAGGGTTAAAAATTATTTAGGAAGACTAACCGGAAGGGCTGTAGATTAATCATGTACAAAGAAGCCATTGAATACCGCACACTGTCACCTGGATAGCGTTTCTAACCAGCGATTGAAGTGCCCACGAGGACCCCAACCAGGCAACCGACACCTGCCTGCTTTGCTTATTGCAACAGTCAGGGCCTTCTTTTGTCGTGATCACGTTGTTGTCTGACCACCATGTGGCATCACCCAACTGTTGCTGGTATTAGTACACAATGCCCACTAGGATAGACTATCCGATGGCAAACTATATACGTGATCCAATCATCGCATGAAGTGTAGCGCGAATAGTGGACCAACGGATTGTGCCTTCAGAGTTTTCCGGAATGCTAGTCCGCGAACGGTCACATTGCTCACGCGATCAAGTCATTTAATACGAAGTAATTAGCGGAGATAACGGTGGTCAAACACAACAAGTCTGTTCACATCTTCGTCTTGAACAGGCAGCGTTTCCAAACCATAAAGCAAAACAATACGTACACGAGCGTTAGTTATCCTACCTTTCAGTGACAACCGGACGTCTTTTCAAATCCACTGTTGACGCGAGCTGGCAAAGGCAACTCGTGCCCTTGATATCCTTGCTGATATCTCATCAGCAATACTACAACCTGACGAGGTATTGCCACAGTCTTCGGTAGATTACCTGCAATAAACGGAGTGGGAATGGAACTGCCCCAGTCTTGAAACAACACTTTGCCCTTTAAAGGTGCGAAGCGCATTCCATACAAACCAGCCCGGTCACTCATTTCTTCCAGCATGGTCTGCATGTCTTCGGCAGTGTCATTCGCCTACTTTATATCAATCAACCGTGAGCCAGAAAGAAGGTCAATCGCTTTTTCGAGAATGTTCCCCAAATAAAAACTGAAAAGGAATAGGGACCGAACACTCATGACGAACTTCACTAGAAGTGACCAAAGACCGAGACAGTTATCCACAAACTCTCACCCTGTTTGCAGAATGAAAACACGGTGATCTCAATAGATTCAAGCACTCTCTTGCGAAGGAGACAGCTCCAGAGAACGTAACGAGCAACTGAATCGAAAACAACCTTTGAGTCTGAAATTACCACGACCTGTGGCTACTGATGCTTCAAGATCCATAGCAACGTAAATATATAATCAATGCACTCTCGATTGAAACGAAATTCTACCTGTTCCTCACGCTTGTGACTAGCTCAGAGCTTAGTGAACCGAAGTACTACGTGGCTACTGAGTGGCTTGGACGCACCATAAACTAGACTGGTCTCTGGTTTTCACGTAGATTACGGGGCTCCTGTTTGGAAACAGGAAACGCTGTTGATAGATGTCAATCATGAGGAATCCCTTCAGTTGTTCAAACTGTCTGGAGGAGTTGTATCAGTTCTGGTATCATTTTCTCCCCGCCATCCTAGAAAAGGAAAGAGACGAAGTCTCGTTTAGGAGCCTTGATATGCTCCAGTAACCTGAGCTCCAGGGCCACTTCTGCCTCCGACAGAGGGCCGTCTGGAGCGCAAAAGCTAACCATTCGCGTTCCGTCGCCCACGTGGTCTGGCTGAGGCCAGCTGAACTGTCCTTCAAAATATTCAGCCCATCTATCAAGTCGGCGCGATTGACTGGTAATAAGTGAACCATCTTTCTCACATACGGTCTCAACTACACCCACCCGACGGCCAGTACAACCACGGTTAGGGAAAGAAGCCTCCTACTGCTTCAGATATAAAGAATTTTTTTTCCCTTTCGATCGTTTGACCAAGTAATGTTGATGGTTTCTGTGGAAGCTTTCAGTCAGCTTGCGTTTAGGCTGTCGACGGTCGTTATCATATTCAGAGCCAGGGGGGACCGGACGACGCTTGCTCATGAGGTTTATCGAAGTGACGGAAATCCGGTCCAGTCGTAGCTGAACAGCCCCTTCGGAACACACCTCTTCACAGAATTCTTTCATAACTGCTACAATTTGTTCTCAGTATCCGATTGGATCTATCACGTGACCTAAACTTGGAAACTTGTTCACCAATGCCTCTTGGTAAGCGTTCTTCGCACTCCCATCGGTTGAATGCCAGTTACTTTGCGCTTATGAGCGTTCGTCCTCTGGCCAAACGAAAACACAGAACGGGCGCGCACAACAACACGGTTCGAGTTCAGGTGGTTGCTCCAAAAGATACGACAGTCTTTAAGAGAGCAGCGCCAAATGAAGGTCTCTGCTATATGATCCAACTGTGTCAACAGCTGAGAAAACTACGGAGTTCTCCATGTAACACCGTGCTTCTTCCTGTGCTTGAGTGTAGTGCTTGAAATATACAGACCGTGGGATGCGCACAGCTGTATTAGTCTTTCGTCATTACCAGTGCGTTGTGCACAGACACCTTGCAGCGTCTCGTCCGAAGGAAGACGACCAAGCTGAACATTGAGATCGTTTGCTAGTATAATGGTATGTGTTTGGTTAACGTCAGTAGGTCAACGTGGGTGAAATAGAACGCGTCCTTAGTGGCATTCAAACAGTTGTCCGTCGCAGCATACGCCACACTAATGACTACACAACATTTTCTAATTTGCGCTGTCATACCTTAATCGTTACATTGCGTCTGACAGCGTACGAGCGACCGTTCACTAGAATCCAATCGAGAAATTATCTCTTTGACCTGAAATTCAGTACGACTCCCATCTCAGCTTGGCAACGAGTTTCAGTTTCGGCATCGCCAGAAGCCTTAAGAAAAAAAGCGCTTGCAGTGGCTGTCATCTAGATGTGAGCTCAAGTGAATGGTGATGCTAGGACCGTAGACTTGAGTCTCAGACACACAGCACACACCAAGTTCCAGATTCGAAGTAGTACTTGCTATAGTGGCTGACCAACTGGTCGGAGGGTATGGACATTGAAGGCGCCATTGTTTGTCAATTCTCTTGGCCTCAGAAAACACTCACCTCTTAAAAGCACATGGAAGGCAAAAATCTGACATTTACAGCTACCCCTTACCTATACATCGCAGCAGTGATTAGAATCAAACGTTAATGTATTATCCACTGTACCCTCGGGCTAGGCAAGCTCTTCACTACCAAGTGGGTGAGACTACTGGATCATGGGCACGGGTAGGCTCTCCCAAGAAAACCCTGCGTTGTGTTGTCTCGCAAGTCGGACGTTTGAGTCACAGAACCAGTGCAGGATCCCTCAAGTCAAGCCCCTTAGTGACATGAACGGCCAAGGAGTATGAGAAGTTATCTTTTTCCCTATAGTGACATTATTCACCCATCGCGATTCACAAGCGTTGTAACCGAACATGCAAGACAATTGATTGCGATTTATTTCCCAAACCGTAATCTGAAACTTCTGGGTCTCTGTCCTCTCTTCCAGCCATCCTTTAAACTACACGTTTTCTACAAGTCGACCTGGCAAGTGAAAAAGGCGAAAACACAATCACGCATCTCATCATTTCACAGTTATTTTTTGTTAAACATGCAGTTCAATCTTCTTCTCCGGCTTGTTTGAATAACATTAATCATTCGAATTTTGCCTCCGAAACGTGTTTTCTGCTGGCGATATGACACCTACTTCGTTACCGATTTTAATAAGTATATGCAATTATACTTACACCATTGAGCACTCTCCAGTAGCCGTTGTAAATATACTTACCGCACTAGGACCCTTTTGGGATTTTACTTCAGATGGATTACGACAAATTTGAGATGAACTGCATTAGGTGGTTTCTAATCACTGGTTAATTATGGAAAGAAAACGCAAATGAAGTTCACTACAGGGTACTTTGTCACTCTAAGTGATCTGTTCGAGTATTATCGTCTGGATACCCCGGCGCATTTTTTAAAATATGAGTAGGATGCAATTTTTTTCAGTCACTTCTGCCTTATCCACATTTAAGCTGGCTTATTTTTTAAAGTCTACCCTAATCTTCCCCTCCATTCTATTATCTGACATCACTGTCATCACCATATTGGCCATTAATCTGTTTAGAGGGGTGCTGTGGTTCGGACTGCTTCCCACATCAACAGTTACGTGGAATATTCCAGAAGAATAAACGTTATTGAAGAGGTTTAGAAAATGTCAAGAATAATAATAGTAGAGGAAGGCTGAGAGGATGAACTAAAAATGGCACCAATGTGGGTACGCAATTGACTGCGGCACACTACTATGACAGATAACGTTTTTAATCAGCCATTGGAGTCACCACGAGGATCTCTGCCTGGCAGACCACAACTAAACGCATTGTTTACGGGAACAGTCAGGGTTTTCATGTCAGGCATTTGGAAGTTCGCACAAAATGTGTAGTCCTATTAACGAATGTTGTACAATAGGAAGTATTGACTGTGGGTAATACAGTGCGTATATTCGAAGACTATATGACAGATCTCAACTCCAGGAAAACGGTCGACCAGAAGTAACTGTTGGAATAATGTTTGCATACGACTGGGGACGTGTCAACGAGGCAAATGACAACGTACTACTGCCCAGTGTGTTTGAATACACTTCGGCCATGCAAATGAGTATACGTGTTCGTGAATCTATGATTTACCACAACCCCTACAGAATTTCATGCACTGAACGAATTCGCAGGCCAAACCTTATCTGCGGTTACAACAATGTGCACATCGTAGTCAATCATTCGTTACTGTGAGTCAGTTGTGAGTCACTTTCTATACAATGTTTTGACACTTTTGTTGTGGTACTGAAAATTTTACATGACAATTTTAATGCTGTTTCAGTTTTACACCTAGTTTGGTGTAACGGTTTGTCAATGTTTTACTTAAGTGACCACAAATACTACATGTTCCTGAGCTGAACATTCTTTATTGTAACCCTGATGTTGAGGGTGGTGAACTAATTTTGTCAAACAAACTCAAGGTTGCTTAAGGCAAAACTCAGAAGGTTAAGGTCAATAAATTACTCGAGACTATGAAGGAATGATTGCTGAAATACCGTCTAGTTCGTTGACACTAAATGAACGTCACGAGACGTCGTTGACTCATTAATTATACTTCCTACAGAAGCCACTTTAATCCGGAGCAACGAAATGCATTCAGACAAACCATAACGGACCATCACTGAGGCCTTGTGTATGACCATCATTTTTTCGGTCTGTTATGTAGCATACATTTACGTATCGATGTTCGTATAATATACTGAAGTCAGAAGGTGTTCAGAATAAAAACTTTGTACTGTTCAGCTCATTTTACTATGTAGTTTCCGTTGATGGACACACAGCTTTTTGTCTTCGACTTAATCTCGCTTACTTTTTTTCTGGGCCTCTGTCACATCTCGGACTTCTGAAAAAATGTCTGCCAGTGTGAATTGTCATAATGAGTTGAGAATTTGTCGAGTTATTCTTTGTTGACTTATGTAGTTTACGGTACTTCTTATAGTTGTTCAAATAGATTAAAACAGTAAGTCGGTATTATTCCAAAAATTCAACAGCGTTGGTTGTATTAATGTAATCAGCACTTGCCCAATGTGTAAATTTGTTTGTGTGTCTCCATTTTACAATAACATACATTATTCCGCCAGCCGCGTTACAGTCCTCCAAGGACTCCTGCACATTACGATGGAATTCGGTAAGTGAACGTTGAACATTCCGATAAATGATGGATCGACTAGCGAACATTTCAGAAAACCACTAAAGGTTCAATTAATATAGCAATGTCTTTTACCTCAACGTTATTGTCATGGTGATCAGACATATTGACAACTCAGACAAACCTTAATCAGCGTGCACATTCAACAATTTGAACACACCG
>LUCH01002097.1:73732-100837 GCA_013368495.1 Paragonimus heterotremus
GATTGGTTTATCGATAGTGACTGTAGACTGGGTACTAATCTGTTGGACCAGTTCCAACACTAGGGAGGTTCAAAATTTGACCATCTAACACACGAGCAAACAGGGCGCGCACAGGACGGTCAGTATGCATACAATCAAACGCAATTGTACGTAATGGGCAGTCGGCATGCGAAAGTCTTTACGATTTCAGAATTTTAGCAAACATTTAACACAGTTCACTATTTCGAAATAACTATTCACCTCATGCGAATCTGTGGTAAATCAAATGGCTTGTCTTCGATAGTGCCACCTACTGCTCCTCCGTAGCCGAGATATCTCGACCTTTGAATTGTCCAATCTTCCAGCCCAGTTCTGGCACTACATCTGCGCTCTAATTTTCCGCACTTTTTGCAAATACCGCAACTAAGTAGTATACTTTCGCCCTCAGCAAGAAAATGACTATCAGTTTCTGTTTTCCAATGTGTCGGATCTCGAATTCTATCGCAATCCACTTCGTTTATTGGACTGACATGGATGCCTGACAAGACTTCTCGTATAAACAGCGCTACTAAACTCGACAGAAATATTGACATAACCTTGACGGAAACACATAGCCTGTTTGAAATGCCTGTCTGTGGTATCAATATATTTAAACAAATGACATTTGGAGGCAAATTTTTACAAACCTTTCAGTTCGCTGATAAGTATGTGGTCGCTCTCATGCAGCTTACGAGACACATCGGATCTCAACCATACTAATTGGTTGGACTGTAATACACTTTTCTCAAATCCCTGCTGTGATATATCTGCGGTTGTTGATTTAGGCAGTTAAAAAGGAACAGAATGCGACATGCTTGAAAATCCAGTTGTTTTCGGTGGCACCTTCCAATGATCGAAGAGATTCTCATTTTGGTGATAGAAATAAACAGGGGATTTAGGAAGATTTTTCAAGCCGATCTTTAATTCACTGACCCTGGAGTTGGCGATGGGAAAAGAATGACAGTGATTGCCGCTGAAAGGGTATGTGTGGCGGGTTTGTCGTTAATGTCACTTGTACTGTTTGCTTGATATTTTACCGCTCCACTTTGATTAATAGTCTACTGTGTATTGGACTATATATGTATTTATGTATTTTACTGTTGAAATTGATTATGCGCTAATTTTATGCTCCATCCAACTCACAGTTTTGGTTGTAGGCTGTGAACTTTTCACAAAGTCCCAAAGAGTTATTGGAGAAGTGAAAACTTTTGCACCTTAGCGAATTTATGGCTGTCTGAAAAAATAAATTTTCTCCGTGTTATGTATTCGCTTGGTTCAGGCAAATAATCCAGCAATGGGCATTGGTGGCGTGATACTGAAATTATGCGTGATATTGAGGTTATGTGATGGTTATCGCACCAGTGTGCTGAAGGTAATCGATGCATGATAAAAAACCGTGGCCTGCGTTTTGACTAGTGAGTGAAGTCCACGTACATTCAATTGCTTACGTCGAATGACATGCTATTACTCACGCCTCTACATCATAAGGAAGAAAACCAGCTCATTAGTTAGTTATCTGAAGCACTGTCTGGAAAGAAGTGCTTCCTCGTTTTACGCACATCTTATAAGTCACCGACTCACTGTAAGTCTGGTGAATGACTCCAGGTACATGTGTAAGTATAACCCGGTAACCTGGTATGCCAGTGGGCTGACGTGACGCCACCAAGTGCGTCCCCATGCTGCAGACTGGAGAACGGCATTCCACGAGAAGGCCGACTGCAGAACAAGCGTGATTCTCTCAGCGAAAAAGTGCACGTGGAGAATGAGCGGTTGTGCTACCAGAAAGTGATGTATTCACGGTTGACAGCTGGGACTCTTTCAAGCGGAAGTCAGTGATGCCCGTGCTGTGAGTCCCTGAGTGCATCGTCAAAACCTGTTCCACTTAGTCACTGCACATTTATTTCTCCTCCACAAAATACGAAACGTTTTACTCATATTGTTGCACGTTCGCCACTCTTAGTGTTTTTCGTTTGGAACGTGTGTTGTCTGTTACATTTCTGAATTATAGCAGCAAGATGGGGATGCTTTTGTGGTGAAAATCTACTCGGTTCATCGCTTGTCCAAACCCCGACACAATAGAGGTTCCAACAGGAGACCAATCCAAACGTCTCGTCGAAGATATTACATCAGGATTGGACGAACACTCTCAATGTTACCTCTTCTGTGATTCGCTTATTTCTTTGTTCCCTATTACACTAATTAACGTTCAGTTTGTGACTTTGTATGTGCTAATCCGACCACCCAGTGAGTGACAATGATTTCTTTAATGCTGTTTTACATCCATAAATTCGGCTTCTCGTCTCACGAATATGAACTGCTTACTGTAACCAGTACGAGGTCTTCTCCTTATTACCTGCGTGGGAAGTTTCAATCCGAGTACGATTTCTAAGGCCATTCGAAGTCCCTAATTCCGAGTATCACAGCCTGCTACGGATAATTAATGACCATGGATATTTGGAATGTCAGCAATTTGTTGATACCTCCTGCATTATGTCAGTGGGGTTGAGTGTATTGATGCGGTTATTCGCACAGAAAGTAATTACCTATCACATACGAGAACTGGCACCCAGATAATAGAGAATCTGTGCACTGGCAGCTCATTCAGTTCTTTGGACGCTTCTCTGATGTGGGCAATTTCGATGCTTCGCAGAGGACAAATTGTAGTGGAACCAAGAAATGAACCGAAATGTTACAAAACGATCTACATTAACTGCCCACGGCAAATTCCATCACAATGGATTCTCTATATGTTGGAAGAACGTTCTTCCTGAATAACAGATGAATTCCAGCGAATTCAGTCCCTCCAGTATACCGAAATGGACTGCCACCACAGTTAGCTGCCGGTACAAAAGACCATGTGCAAGCAGCTGCCATGGCGCACAAGGACAAAGTATGCATCGATTCAGAACTAGACAAGTAGTTCATATGTACGATGAACGCGGCAGGTATCAGAAGTGGTGTCAAGCAAATGAGCAGAAGGTTAACAGACCCCTCGAAATCGCCGCGATCATGTCCAGTAAAAGTTAGCCTTTCTGATTGCAATGTGAGGCTGTAACAGTGTTTTGTCAAAGGTGAAGTTGGTCATGGACAGTATGTAATCTTGGGCCTCATGTACAGCGAAAAACAACCTTCTCCCTGTTAACCATTTCAAGACGTTGTGATTAGTCACAATCCTGTTAAAACTATTGAGATGCACGTGATGGCGGTTTGAATGCGAATAACAATCAATGTTTCGACTTAAAATGATGTCATATTAATTGTGTTAGAGAGGCCGTCGGAAAACACAGTTATCAATCTCTAGGCAGAAGCTAACGGTAGAGCCGAAAGATCTAGAAGCCTTGCGATTTGTACGAAACAGGTGCGAACGGAAATTCCAATCGACACCCCCAACACGTGCAGTCAAGAATCGTAATGGTAGTCCGAGAGATTAAGAATTTTATTCCCACGTACATGTATCGCCAGCGAAAAACTGAGTCCTCAGTGTTTTCTCCGAGGCTTCCCGACGGGCAAACCGGCTGCAACCTTCAGATGATTGCTAAGGGGTTCAATGAATACTATTAAGCAGTTTACAATGTGGTCGCGCCAAACTAGCATCTGATTATCCCGGGGAAGAATTTCTAACAACCACTTTTATCAGCTAATTTCAGTGTGGCCGACGTTCAAGATGTCTTGTTTGAGATCAGTTCTTATGGTGCAGTCGGACCAAAGGCAACCCATGCTAGATAATGGAGCACCTGTTAAAATACGCCATCTTTGAGCATTCCTTCTCAAATAACCTTTCCTGCTATATTCAGCGAGGCTTGCTTCCCGAACGGTCATGCATAACAAATGTATTTATCTTCACGGAAAGCCTGATAGGCAAAATGTAATGGACACATGTAGGATACTGTCTTGTTCGTCTTTTCTCAAACCTCTGACCATTTCCCACGAGGTCCCCTTTTACATAAGCTAGAAGCTTATGGGATTCAGGGAGAGATTCTTGCTGGATTGCGTCATTCCTTGGCAACAGAATCTTCAGGGTAACAACCGGTTCAGATCCTTTTTCTCCCCCTCCGGTCTCCACTGACGTTCCTCGGAGATCCGTGCTTGGTGCGCTGATGTTTATGACATATATCAATGACCTTCCCGTATAAAGATCAGCGATCGTGTGGCTTCTTTAAGGACCCCCGCTACACCCGTGCTTGCTTGTCTGTTCTGTACCCATGATTCTGTGTACGCCTTCTGAAGGGAGCCTGATGTGAACTCAGTGCCACTTTCTTCAGTCGTACAACTAATTTCACGCAGTGAATGGTTGCCATCTTACTAACGACTCCTTTATCGTTCCTCTGTCAGGTTCGTTTAGCCCGGACCTTCTCGAACGTTATCTAACTCATTCGAAAATTCTACGCACTTCTTGCTTAGCACACTCTTGAGTGCCACCGAGTTGACTGTAGCCAATCTCGCGCTTCTCCACTTTCTAATATTGGTTGTTTTTCTTGATTCTAGACTAGACCAGAGCTAACTGCTTATAGCATTCCCAGACATTGCTGGAGATATACGGTTTGCTTCCGAACCCCACTACGTTCCTTAGTTTGCTGCCTGTCATAGCTATGCTTCGATCTCTGCTCGGGAAAAGTGTTTTAAGTTGTTAATAAACGACGACTTAGCGCATGCCCATGTGTCCACTATACCCGACTTTATTTCTAACTACGTACTCATTTGTGTTTAGGAATCGAAAACCTGGAACGCTGGTGATACCAGTGCACTGAAGAATGATCCTGGGTGTGTTAAGTACTGATCGGATGACTGGAGTCTTCCTCTAAACTACAGTAAGTGTGCAGATATATCGCTCTGAGGAGACTCTGAGGGTCTCCTCGTGATAAACAGTGCACAAAGTGCAATAGATATCGCAACTGTTCACTTCAACAACATCCAGGGATTTGGCTGTCCTCCGGTTTATCCCTCTTTTATCACAATCGGGTGGCCGTCGAAAAGTGATTTCGGACTGTTGGGATGATGAAAGAAAGCTTTTACCTACAGAGACAAACATTCCTTTCAAATGTTTTAATGGGTCTGTATAAGGCCGCTGCTTGAGTTTATCAGTCGAATCGTATACATCAGTTTGGACAAAAATATACTTACCATTTAAGGTGTTCAGTGTACTGGCCTAATCAATCGAATGATAAAAGTGACCCACATACGATAATATCAAAGGAGAGTTATAACGGTGACGGATAAGCTCAAAAGGTAAACATCCAAATCAAACGGAAGACGTATCAGTAAAATAAGAACGACTCAGATATAAGTCATGGTCCGCTGAATCAGATGGGCCCCAGTACGAGAGGAACACAGCGCCAGAGATGAGATTCTTTAGGCGATCATTAGATAATTTCACATACGGCGCGAGATGATGAACGTTGAGCGTTCGCACATCGGCTGGTATGCAGAGCTACAACGTTTCGCAGTTCAGTTACTTTGCAGACGCAAAAATCCGCGCGAATGAAGATGGCAGAGATGATGCGCGGTGACTCCCGTTTATTCGTGTTGATGATTCAATTCAAAAAGTGATTATGATCGTTTCAAACAAGTGTGCAGATGAAGGTAACAAAGCGGTATACACCAGAGTGTATAAAAATGAATTATGAAATATAACTCTCAGTTGTATGCACCGCACCAGTAAGTATCCATTAAAATGGCCACTCTCTTGTGGCACTTTCTCCAGGGGTCTGATCTTGAAGTTCTTAATCTTTATTCACTCGGATTTCGAAGACTGCAATACATAACCTTACACACTTTTCTTCAGCGCAGGACTTGTGCAGCAATTCTTTACTTCCAGTGGCTGGTAGCAGTTGAAGTGTCACGACAGGAATCTCTATATGCTTTGACTCTGGAACTTCCTTGGGCACCTGTTCCACTGGAACGACACTCCATAAGAGGTAGTTAGATGCTACTCTAGTGACTGGTTTAAAGTGTTATTAAATTCCAACTTCGCGTAGCCTGCGAATTTCCGTCGGCCTTGATGCTATAATGAAGTCCAACCCAGAAGACCGCCCATTTCTTCGCGAAAATACAAGCTTTTCTACCTCCCTTAGTCCCGACCAACTTTTCTACATAATTTTCGGATATATCATCATCAAATAATCGCGAAATTCCTCGACTGTTTATTTTCTCCATTCTCAAGCAACCTATTTCTGGCATGACTTCGACTATCAGGCTAGTACTTATCTTGTGAAGCGAGAATTGATGTAACCATTCAGCATTTTTATCACCCATTGAAGATTTTGATAACCATCTTTTTAGGTGCAAGTGTCCCAAATGCCTTTTCATAAACTGGAATTTCCCTCTCCTATTTTGTCCGTTTTGTTTCTTCATTCGCATAATTGACGTTTAGGTCTTGAATCACCACAGCGGCGAACTAGACAACCACCGTCAAACGTTCATCACACGCAACTAATTCAATCGGCTGTTTTTCACCGGCGGCGGCCAGCTGATCGTGAATTGTCTCGAGCAGTTCTCCTCGCCGAGAGGTCATGTCGGCAAGTACAAAATAAATCGCGGTCGGAATACAACGCTTCGCATCAAAGGTAGACCAAACTGCAATGTGTGAATTCAACAGCAGAGAGAGGGACATTCGAAGCTAGCTAAGCTTTCATGCATTGGCCGATTGAGGGTCTGGGGAGACATTATTAAGGACAGGTTTTCATCACTTTTCATCCTAAAACATAAAACAGCCGCGGGATGCAAAAGCCATCAAACGGTTGTCCTATGGGCAAGGCGGTATCTCAATAGACATTGGTTATTATCAATGTCATAATTGCCAGCTTTTTTGTGCATGAATAATGTTACTATACCGCAATGCCCCATCCGCATTATGCAGGCACAAGCTCCGTCGTTAGGTGCGTTGTCTCTGTATTGACTAAACGGCAAATGTGCGGTCAACGTCAAAAACTTTATCACTGTTGGCTGTGTAACTTAAAAAGTGGGTTTGTTCACTACCAATTATTTGAGATGATAAGATTCCTTCGGTTGTTGTGCATTACTGGGTTCATCCCACTCCTGGGGACAGACGGAGTGATAAAGGGAAGGGCCAGTGCTTTGTAACAAATATTTTGTTCGAATACTCTCAGTATGAAAATCAACTCAATAAACGAAACCTATAATAATGTGATGTATGATTCATGAATATGTTGACGTGGACTTGATTGACAGAGCTTGTATACCATCCACCACCTACTGTTGAACAGACAAACATTTTCATTCCTTGTGAATATGCCTTGCAAATTTTTCCCCTGACAGCATTCGCATTACGAGCGACCTCTGCATCTCCCGGTGGGTGAACAACGAGCCTAGTAGCATCGCAGGCAATACGCCTAGAGCAACATTCGGGCTGCTTTCCCTCTGGCGGATTTGAGAAAGTTTGAAAGAAATCGCCAGCGAAGACTGTATTAGCCGAAAATGACACCATTTAGAACACCCGCTCGATAAATGCTGACTGCCGATGTTTCCAAAATTACTTCAATAACTTTGGGTTTCGAATTGCGTTTCATCCCCTCTTATTCGTGTTCCCTATCCCTCCTTTACTTTCCCTTTCCTCGTTTACTTCTCATGTCTAAAGAAACCCTTGCCCAAACTCATTTTCCGTCCCATGAGGAGCAATCACCCAATAAAGTATGGAAAGGGTAAGGTAGTGCCTATAGCGACAGCGCCCCTGCATGCCGACCTGATATGTTTGCCAAATTAATCAGTGATTCCTCCGAGCACAGCCAACCGACAGCAAACAGAGGGGCACCAACCGTCTGCTTTGTATAATGGTGTGGCGCTGGAACCTTTTCACGTACTTTAGAGAATGTCACTGTGTAGTTTCTAAATACCTGCACCCAAGCGATTGCTTCTTCTTAAAATTTAGGATTGGATGTCTAGATTCAACTTGCCGCATAATTTAACCGTGTATAGTTGCTGTCGAACTAAAAGTTGGAATTCAGCGTAAAGAAGTGACCAGCTAATATTAGAAGCGTTAGAGTAAGGGATGCCAGTTTGGTGGTGCGATGACGAAGACTACCGGGTGGTAATCCTTGAATGTTTGAACAACTACTTGCAAGTCGGCTAAAATATTACTTCTTCCCAGCCTCCACGTAGTCTTGAATACCTTCTTGTTTGCGCGGGCTTAGTTTTGAGTTCTTTTGCATGAACTTATTCTGCTCGCCGATTTTGATTGAACATGTTTAGAATGTTGTTTTGAAAATATCGAGGTCTTTGGACTTTTCCGTGAGTTCTGTGAATAATTAGAAACAGTCTTCACGGAACGGCTTATCATGTGAAGAAATGTTGAGCGAGAAGAGAATGTACGTTGTCTGCTCGGTTCATATAGGTCGTCCGTATTTTGAGTTACGTTTAAGAAAGCAGGTTTATGCCGGTCTACGCAATCATAATAAAAAAAGGCAGAAGGCTGAAGTAGCTTCTCAAGCATTTAATATCAGCTGACTGGATATCAAAACTCTAGATAGTTTTACGATTTGTAGAAGCGGTAACGGATAAGATCAAAATATTTCGTGTTTCCATGTCTTCGTAGTTTTCATCCATCAGCAAGGCAGTAAAGAATAAGTTGAACCGAATTTATTAGAAATGAAAGGGAGATATAAGAAGCATCACAAAATGTGGAAAACTGCACCTCGGAATCGCAGCACCAACGAAATATTTACCCACGCATATAATTAAATACATTCGTTTCTTGATCGATAGCATGGTTGAACTCGACAGCTCAGTTAACATATCAACTCGGTGGGTATGTATGTTAGCAGAAATCTACCTTACATGTCGGACTTAGAGACTGTGTGTAATCGGTAGACCGTAGATAGCCTTATTATCTCTCAGTTAAACAACATTTTCTAGCTACTGGAGCAGCTGAAATTTTGTGGCATGTTCCAGTTCCTGAAATCTTATAACTACGTTGCTGCAAAACCTTTTTGTTTCAATCTCCCGAAGAGATGAGCGAAAAATGTGCAGCAGTTCACTGGCATGAGGAGTAATGTAGAAGTAACGGAAAGTTTCCCTCTACATTATTTCGAGGAATTGATGATGGAATACAGTAGAGTCATGCGTCACACACGCGGAATCACGTTTTTTATTCCCACTTGAACGTAATTAAGCAGGTAAACATGAATATACTCCTGACGGCTGAACGGCTGTTAAAACATTAGGACTAAGCATTTTATGAAACTGCAAACGTAACGTACACCTATAAACTTATTTCAACGCAGGACGATCAGTTGACAAGCCACCTACCCTCCCGCTGTGATATAAACCGTTTATGGAAACAGTTCTAATTCGTTTATTGAGATGTTCCTCTCTGAGTCTCAAAAGGCTCCGACGGAAAAAGAAGCAGCATACAACTCGAAGAACCATTCATCTAACATCTGCATGTCAGAATCTGGGAAATCTATCGTGATGCTGGTTCCCAGATTTGTACGCCCAAGAATTCTCCAGCCTCAGTTTAACGCCGAACAAAAGTCGTAATGAGAAGACGGCGAATCTGCGAACGAACTTTATTTATCAATTCACCCACCGTTCACAAGCGGATTTCAACACACCAGTTAAATGAACTGTGGAGCTGGACGTAAGAGTACCTCAAGCACAACCGCACAGTGGCCGTTAGAGAGAACAAGTGTCAGCGGAAATCCCAGTCAACCAACAGAATTCCAACACGCGTCAGACTGGTTTGGCGGCGTTCGCAACGGCGGCAGCTAAACATTGTTATCCATGTGAATGTAACCCACAGTAGGCGCGGATTCATAAAGCGGCCACCAGTAAAACTGTGGTTCCAACGCCAACACACCAACTGATGTTAGTGGTCTGTAGCAAATTTACCTTCACAAGTTAATGTTAACAGGCACGGTGGTACTGGAAGGGAAATTTTCACGCCGTAAGAAGTTTAGGATTTTTAGGACGCGGAGGGTGATCTCGCTAAAGATGTTTATGCCAACTGAAATCCACACATATACGTATATTTACCAACATAACGTTCAATGAAAGAAGGCACAGAAGTTCATCACAAATAGTGAAGAGGCTTAATGAATTGAACACCAGTATCGAGAAGCTAGTTGTTGATTTTGACCAGCCCAAGTCTTATGTGAGTATAAGGAAGAATAACTCCTCATCTTATATGGAGCCGTGCTTGAGACTGAAATTTCCGCTCAAACTCCGACGTGAACTGGATACGAAAACTAATCCGGATGGAACTCAGCGAAGTACGCCGACGCACGAGAAATTTTGGCAAATATGGTTTTCGCACGAATTGGCTTAAACGTCGTTCGAAAGGATAAACGGTTATTTGAACGCAAATCCATGTTTTTCAAACATTTTTAGAAATATTCAAATGGACCTTTTGGACAAATTGTCGTCAGTTCATCAATTGTAAGCAGGCAATGTTGACGCGGGAATTGAAATATGCTGAATGAGTGCCAGAAAAACTAGTCTGAGGACAAAACATCTTCTACAACCTGCCTAAAAACAACCCATCATTGGCGTTAACCCACTTTTTTGAGTCTTATAAATGTGTCCATTGCAACCGTCGAGATGAAATACGTCATCATATTTCTCGAGAGGGCTTAATTTTGCGGCGTTTTGAGGATATCGTCGAAAAGGAAATATATGACCATGCAATGTTGACATTGCGTTCCAACAAGAATCTTAGGCCATTTGATAGAGGAGCATGTATGACGACGGTTCCAGCTTTTTCTGTCCATACGATACTCGTACTATTTTTCCTTTATTTGTGGGTTTCACATAGGTGCTGGTCGACGAACAGTTACCCCTAGAAATAGTTGGGGAAGGTATTATGATATGGTGGTTTCTACCCTCAGTATATAAGAAGCGGCGTAAACAAAGGGTACCATGTCCCACTATATCATCGAGAACGTCTGGATATGCAGCATGCGTTTGATCTAGTAACTGCTCCTCTCGAAAGACTTCCACCATTAACGACACGGGGAACGAACACGTGCGGGAATCGATGGGAACCTTGTGCTTGAAGCGCTTGGGGTACATGCTAATCATCTTTAGTTCCGTTGATTGTCATGTTGATTGGAATATTTTTATGTATCGCGCTAGGTACTTGGCGTTCTAAACATCATAGATGACTGGCTGAAGGGTTTACAGTCCTGTGATTGACAGGCAGCTTGAGTTAATTTGTTTCCTTATATTGTTCCGTATAAACGCCACGCGATCTCAATCCACTCTGAAACACTACAGTAAAGTGAATAGAATTTACTTCTAAAGATTCTCGATGATATAGTGGGACATGGTACCCTTTGTTTACGCCGCTTCTTATATACCGAGGGTAGAAACCACCATATCATAATACCTTCCCCAGCTATTTCTAGGGGTAACTGTTCGTCGACCAGCACCTATGTGAAACCCACAAATAAAGGAAAAATAGTACGAGTATCGTATGGACAGAAAAGCTGGAACCGTCGTCATACATGCTCCTCTATCAAATGGCCTAAGATTCTTGTTGGAACGCAATGTCAACATTGCATGGTCATATATTTCCTTTTCGACGATATCCTCAAAACGCCGCAAAATTAAGCCCTCTCGAGAAATATGATGACGTATTTCATCTCGACGGTTGCAATGGATACATTTATAAGACTCAAAAAAGTGGGTTAACGCCAATGATGGGTTGTTTTTAGGCAGGTTGTAGAAGATGTTTTGTCCTCAGACTAGTTTTTCTGGCACTCATTCAGCATATTTCAATTCCCGCGTCAACATTGCCTGCTTACAATTGATGAACTGACGACAATTTGTCCAAAAGGTCCATTTGAATATTTCTAAAAATGTTTGAAAAACATGGATTTGCGTTCAAATAACCGTTTATCCTTTCGAACGACGTTTAAGCCAATTCGTGCAAAAACATTAATCACAGATAGCTTAATCGGTGTTCCTGATAAGTGTGCGGAACTTTCAAATCATCCGGTAGACGAGTTTCTTACTCGTCATTCCACACTGTTAAAAATTGCTTAATTTCGTCGAACGCCGCGCACAACAGCGATTTTCATGTGAGGAAAGACCAAAGTTAGTTTGGTACCATGCACATCTAAAGCAGTAAAATGTTATGCAGACTCATTATTGACCGAATGTAGGCGGTGCCATTTTCTCCTTTTGAATATCGCCACCGACACCCAACCTTGGAGGTTTTTGTTTGTCTGGTGGATTAAGTTCTGTCTTCGCTTGAGAAGAGTGCGCGATTCGAACTCACGTTCACACAACTCAAAGTGTGCCTGATGAATCGTCGGTTAAGCGACGATAAGTAAACTTATAAGGAACCGGGAATTCAAGCTGCAATGCAATTAACCAGTGCGATGCTTCAAAACCGAAACAAGCTGAAAACAGCCATTTGGGCGGGTAACAAGTGTCCAAACTTTCGTGAAATATCGTAATTAATATTTCAAGGCAAAAATATAAACTTGTTATAGCACAATCATTATGTTGCAACTAAAGAAATCGGGTACGCCCAGAAATTACTCATATTGGCAAGTTTGTGGGAAAAAGTGCTCCGTTTTTTTGCTGAGTGCATTATGTTGGTCCTCATAATCCATTTTGCGTTCTGAAAATGCTAACACCGGAAGTTTCACGATGGAACACATACCTCCGTCCCACAGAAATGCTCAATCTTGCGTGATTTGAGAGATGTCAATGAATTTGCACTTTTCAAACACATTGTGTTTGTGTTGCACTTTACACTAAATATTAAAGTAAATGGAAGTGAAAGCTATGCCACCACGCTTGTGGGCGTGTATTTTAGGTAGAAATCGGCCGACGAAATGTCATCCCTGGAAACGATTACGCCTGACGCTATTAGATGGTTGTTTCTATCTACGGTTCATATGAGACAGTGTAAGTGGGTTGGTAATACGTTCCACTCCATCAATGTCATCCCGCGTACCGTCTAGTTTATTGCTCACTGACTATGCTTGAGTGTAACTTGTCACTTGTACGCAGTCCAGACTTCTCGGTGCCACAGAACACGGATGCGACAGAACGCAGTTTGCGCGACGACTCATAAATTAATGGGCCACTGAAGAGGAATGACAGATACACAAAACACCGACAGAAGATTAATGTAACTAGCCTATGACAACAAGAAAACTTGCCTCAAATTTCGGGCCATTCGCGCAGCACAACATATTTAAAGGGAAGTGAGCTTGTTGGTTAGGAACGAATTGAAACGAATAACGGCCGAGTATGTGGAAAGGACAGATCTTATTATAACGCGACAAAACACGGCGTATATTTTTTCATTTGTTTTTGTATCGTGACTTGTATCTGAGAATAGTGAATTAGATGTATAACTGGAAGAGAGACAAAACACGTCAGTCAAATTCATCATATCGGTAACTCCCTGAACAAGCCTGTCGATACCTGTTTTTCTGTGATGGTCTGAATTTCACTCGTTCAGATCTTCTGACAGTCGTTATTCCAAGTGTTTCGTGCTCTCCAGAAATAGTATTTTTAAAATGTCGTTTTTTTGAGTGCAGCATAGTTATCCATAAAGGATTCATTAGTGGTGAAATCGGCAGATTTTCTGCTAACGGACTGATCTCTAAAATGGACTCGACGTGATCAACACGTTTTCGATGACAGGAGGGAGTCTCCAAATCAAGAATGGTGATCACGCATTTTCCGTCAGTAACACGACCTAACTCATTACCTCCGAGAAACTAATCAGTTGCTTTTGCATAGTTAAAGACGGTGTGTGGCGAATGAGATTTAGAAGGGATTGCGGAATTCCTTCCGGTAACAGATTGTGGTGTGTTTCTGTAATGCTTATTTAATCTTTCCTCAACCGATTCCACAAGTGAATCTGATATTGAAGAAGTAGTGGCAGACCTCAGAATGTGTACAAAATTTCCTGTATGTCTGCTGCACCGTATCCGTCGTGTTCTTCAGATGGTCATTGTTTAGGCCAGAGCAAAACAACTGTTTGCGCAAAAAGAGATAATAAGGATTATAAGCAACTCGAGAAAAATGCGAAAGGAAAATATTTGATTGTCACCTTTAAAAAATTACCGGGCACAGATTGAATGAACATAATGGAAACGGTTGCAGTATCTGACGTGAGAATAAAGATTAATAGTGCGGTTCACTTTAAGGAAAATGATAAAACATCGGGCCTCCTTTCAACACTAGCCAAGCAAAGCACAGAAATCTCAAAAAAGATGTAACATACCTTAACAGAATCAGCACTCAACATATATAGAATACAGTTCTTTGCGTCCAGGTTCTCGTGAACCAAGTGAAATTATTTATCTCCCCATAAAGGCTAATTCTTCCGAAGATTTGTGTTTCAACTTCAGCATTCTCATTCACTCGGTGGCCTCAGCAAAGTCGAGCATAAACTGTTCATTGTCTGCTCCAATGACCGACGTTAGCAAAGAGCAATATAAGTGAAGTACCCGTGTGTAGAGTTTTCATTATTTTGTAGTTCATTTTGTTGACATAACGTAACTGCTGCGTTATGCCACATTGTACATTTTTGATTGGCAAGAGTAAAAACAACACGTTTTCGAATAAACTCTGTCGCATGTGCTTTCTGGTTCTTCCTACGAAGCCAGTGGTTGTCATGCAGTTTAAAACATCCTATTTGTTGTATTAACTTTCAGCTCTGTCGCTTCGCATCCTCAGCTACGCTTGAAACAATCCGAATACTTTTCAGCGTGATTGGACGCTGTGTATTTGATAAGTGGGTTTAAGCTAGACACTTGTCCACTAACAACTTAGAACGCCTTTCCTGAAGAACTCTCAAGACGTCGTCCCAACAAGCATCGAACTATGGAACGCATTTTTGTTTGGAGACGAACCGTATATTTCCAGCATTGTTTGGAAATATGATAAGTAATTAGCTGTAGCCCAGTCACTGACCAACGGCAGCAACCAAGTAGAGAGAGAAAAGAGGCGCAAGGTGGGCCAATGCCCACTAGGTGGCACTCAAAAGCGCGCCAAACGAAAAGTGCGTGAAACCTTCGAATGCGTTAAACAACGCTCGAAGAGGATCGAGTTGAACGAACCTGAAGATTGAAGTAATAATAAGTGAGTCGTTAGTGGAAGGGCAAGCACTCGCTGTGTGCAATTAGTTGCACGGCCCAAGAAAGTGGCACTGAGTAGATGTCAGGCCCCTTATAACAGACGTTCACAGAATCGTGCGTACAGAACAGCCAAGCGGGAAAACACGGTCGCAACTGGAATCCTTAGAGAGGCCACACGATCGCCGGTCACTACACAAGCCTCCCCCCAGAAGTTTGGCGGTAGGCAACCTTCGGTCATCTAACAGGAGATATCGATGTATGGGCTACACCTTTGTGACTTTGTTCATGGCACTTCCGATGCCATGAGTACATACACAAAAGACTTAATACCACAAGTCCCCCTCCTTATGCTACTGCGCCCGTCCATGGTGAAACTAAACCACCATGGAAATAGTGTGAACTGCCCAGCTCTGTAAAGACTGGTGAATACAGCAGTGTAGCTGGGAAGGTTGCGTACGTCCGATGTCTTTGAGCCATTACGTGTATGACTGTCAACGACTGCCTGTGTTCGCATGGATGATGACTTTGGTGTGGCGAGCCTCACATGAGAAGGAGATAGTCGCGGGCCGCACCGGTGATAATGCGTGCTGAGGCCTAATGAATGCCTGCATGTAGGGCGCATAGCGGAGGGCGGGTGGAATTTTCCCTGGTCGATTTGCTAGTTGGTTCACTCCACAACGATGCGTTTAAAGTGTGTCAGTTGGGTGCTTACAGAAGCTCAACTCAGGTAGCATCATTTTACTTCTTTCTAAATCACTAGGCTTCTAAATCAGGAAAGCCTTGAAAAGTGCCAAATGCAGGGTGTACAAATGCAACCAGGATAAAAATGTCTGTTGTAGGTTGGAAGATGGGAGCTGGAGATGACTTCCGTTGAACGGTCTTCGGATGAGTTCTTCGGAGGCAAAGAAAGTACGTTCAAGCGTTCCCAAATGTCTGAAATGTAGAGAAACACACGCGGTGCTAGCAGCCTGAAGAAATACGTAACTCACCCGGGATAGAAGTTGAACGTGGATTGTTTGTCTTCAAAATGTTTTGCGATTTCTCTTTGAACGTTTTCAAAAGAACGACCTCATACCATAGTGACGTGGGTCAAGTTCCAGTGGATTTACAATAAAAGTGTTAGAACACAACATCTAAATCTAAAAACTTGTCAATGCGAAAAACTCTGTGCGATGAACGCCCACAGGTTAAAAATCGACAAACGGATTCATGACAACACCTAGGAGTAGGTTAACCAACGCTTAACCTTAGGCAGGTCATGCGAATGGACACTGGTTGGAGTGAGATGAAGCAGATGACGTAGGTTTGGTGCCGGTATTGTTGTCCACGCTGTTGGCCTGGAGACAGCCATGGTTTGCACAAACGTGGGCAAACAATCTCGCATGACCTAACAAAGTGTTTGATGTGGTGCTGCAAGTCGAATGAGCGGCGGAGACAAGTGGACTACAGCCTCACGAACACTGTCAGTCTTTAGTGAGTCCAATCGAGTGTAATAGTTAAGTAGCAATGAGAAATATCAATTTTACCTAAAAAAGATTGATATTTTCACTTTCGTTCAGAAAAATGTGTCAGTCTTTTTTGGTAAAACATCATATTGGCTTTCCTAATTAATTTTATTTTCTGAAAATGCTCCCATCGCAATTTTCACAGTGGAATACATAGTCCCGTCTCGCAGAAGCGCTCAATTTCGCGTGGTTTGGGAGATGTAATTGAATTTGTAATTTTCGACCACGTTGCATTTTGCATTGCATTGTACACTAAATATCAAATTAATTTCTACTGAAAGCTAGGCCACCATGTTTGTGGGTTAGCTATACCTCTGAACTGAACGCTCAGCCTGTCCCATTGATGGTGTTTTGGGTAGAAAACGGTCTACGTTATCACGTCGTTGTTTCCACATACTGTATGGTGTAAACATGGGTAACACGTCCCACTCTATCACTAATAACGTGTGTATTGCTTTGTTTCTAACTTGTTCACTATGCTCGAGTGTAGCTCTCCCTGTGTATGCGAGTCACTGTTCAATCGCCTGTTGGACAATGACCAACTTTGTTGTTCGGTTCTTCGATGAAACATTGATTCTCACTTGTATCATTTCAGCTACAAACCCCCAATTTCCATACCATGGGCACTTGTGGTTCCGACGACAGTTGGTTTATGTTTTTGCCGGCTACGGACCCCACTGAAGGTTATCAGCCCAAGAGTTGGCATTAAGTACACTTGACATATACCTAGGTGGTCATTAAAATCACTTTTCTTCCAGGAATGACCTCGTAGTCTGTGTTGGACCCGCTGGGTGTTCCATGGGATGTAAAAGGCTATTCACCGCCCTTCTCAGTGTTATGGAGCGGTTGGCCGGTGTGTTTGCAGTTAGGGTGGCTGACGCAGAAAATGGCGGTTAATTTGAGCTGTCTTTGTGGCCTAAGCAGGTTAAACGACTCCAAAATATCGCCCACCTCGGCCACGGCATGAGGCAGCAGGGCGGCGACATCGAAGTAAAACTTCATCAGTTGCGTGATAATATTTCGCAACACAAAATTGGCTCTCAGTTTCGTAAAACATCTCCGGATCGATTGGGACAAAAGTGCTCAGTAAATACTTGGCCGACTCGGCCAAGTTGGCCAAGAGTGGGCCAGGTGTTGGCCTGTCTTTTCTACTCCACTGACCAACCAAAGATGAGGAACTTCGGTGAAAGACACGTTATCATGGGCCTACTTTTATGGTTGAATAATGATTACGAATAATCTAGGAATGGTACTTTTCACTGCAATAGATAAAAATTTGACTACGGAATAGGTAGTTGTTGGTTGAGGGTAAACTTTGTTCACCCAGGCTAGTTCAAAAGCTTTGGGTCACTTGATTATCACGTGCTTCTGGCTTGGCCGGTTTTCACACTGACGTTTTTTGTGACGTTTTACGGATAATCTTAGATGACAGTGTCATGTCACTCTGTATTGAATCGTTCGCTAACGATTCAAGGTTCACAACGAGTTACGCGTAATCGGTTAATCCAGAAATGCCTTTCTCAATATCCAACGGTAGAGAAGATAATCTATCTTCGAAACGGTTAATGAGAAGACGCTCGTGAAAACTGGATTTAATACGGTACTAATGGAATCGATGTACACGAAAATTAAATATCATACCTCGAATGTGAAATATCCTCGCAAATCAAACAAAGAATGTGCCGGTACAACAAGTCTGACAACCAGGCACCGCTCAGTAATGGGGGTAGATAAAACGGAATTGAGTTCACTCAAACAAATGGTAATTGGTCGGGTTGGAGCAAAGTGACTGTTCACGCATTGAGAAATGGTAAGAATTATAAGCTACTCAAGAAAGAACATGGAAGAATAATGTCTTATTTTGACATTTAGAAATGTACAGTGGTCAGACTGAATAAGAGTAAAAGAAACGGTTATAGTGGTTGATGTAAGAGTAAAAATGGTTGGTACTGTTTATTAGAAAAATGAAGAAAGATAGGGCCACCCTTCAACACAGATAAAACAGGGCACAGCAATCTCAGAATAATGCAACAAACCTTAACAAAATCAACACTCTGAATGTTTGTGTGATATAACCTACTTTTATTGTTAAGTGAAGACATGCTACAACTTGACCTGAAGACTGATTTTTATCCAGGGGTCTGATTTTTAATGTTCATACTCCCTGAATCCATTTGGTTAACAAACTTTTGATGCACCTTGAGTTCCGGGTGGAAGGTGTATAGTCGTATCACTATATATCGACGAATACGGGGGGAGCGTCTACGACTTGGCATCCGTTTTGCCGGTGTTTCCTTCATTACTATCCCTGTCACCTTGGAGAATGAAGTTATTCCATCAGAGAAACTTGGTAGTCTTTTGTTTTGTTACGTTCGTTTTAAATTGAAGATGACGCAGATGACCAGGTAGTGAAGGATATGTGTCCAGCCTCATCTGTTGAGGCTATACGCAATCCACAAGGTTCGTGTGAGTTCTGTGGAAAACATATTCAGTTGTTATAGTAAATACCACGGTAACAACCTCATCTATTCCTGACGCAGCGAGTTTATTCTCCATTCACGCGAAGTCCCTTACGGCCGCTGATCTGAAGCTGCTTATCACTTTATTGAAGCTGCTTTTTCCTGAGTTGCTTTTAGATCCGCGTACTATGCGCAACACCCCAACAACGTGCCCAAAGAAGATGCTTCTCACGGGTTCGTACGTGCACGTTGGACTTCACCAGTGCCTGCAAATTGTACATAAAAAACACCAGCTCAGATTCATACGGGAAGGCAAGACGTTATGAACAGCAGGCTGAATTGGAGTCCGAAGTCGCTTCCATCCATGCCCAGACCTGGATGTTCCGATTCGTAGAAGAACTAGGTCATTTTCCAGAATAACATATCTCACCACTTGTCATTTTACAGGAGGCTACGCAAGATGACATCGTCTGAGGGTGAGAACACAAATCTTACTCCCCGCCCCGCCCGGGTGGGCTGTTTGTCTATTCCCCCTTGAAAGAAATCAACGTGGTCAACAGGTTAGTTGTAATTTACTTGCATCTTTGATTATGTACAGCACGATGGTATCACCTCAAAACAACATCCCGGATGCACAGTAAATCTGTCTTATATAATGCGTGTTTTGTGCATCCTAGAAGTGTTTCACCTCCCAGGGTGGTATCGGTGGTTTCTTCCGGGCCGTCACCTCCGGTTGCTGAATAGTTAAGTTGTTGCGGCGAAGGACACCCGCTTAGAAAACAGATATCAGAACTCCGAAAGGACAACAGGGAACTGAGCGAACTGCTGCACAAGTCATTAGACAAGGCTGTGACTCTTGAGGTCATGATGAGCTATGCGATGGCCTATGTCAACAGCAACCCAACGCCGCAATCGCAACCAACCGTCCCCTACGGCCATGGCAAATTCCACTTACCAGTGCGAGATTTGGAGATTTTCCTGAAAATGAACGATGATATGGATAACGAAGAAGTCTATAAAGATTTCTTAAGCGGTGTGCACGATAGTTTCCAGTACTCTGGATTTGTGGAATATTTCTAACCTCAGTTTGTTAATCAGGGAGGAAACGTGGTGTTGCCGCCTTGTATTCCCTTGAATGTCACCAACCAACTTTAACTTCCAGTTCATTGCTAGATGCAGGGAGTCGTGATGATGTTCTTGATTATTGTTTTTCTTTCGCAAGCCAGCACACTTGCAGTCGTTCACCGGGGACGCGCAGCTAACGATTGCACACAAAATGCATGTAACTATGTATTTGCCAAATCATTGGCGATGAAGGTAAACTGGCTGGAGATGAACGGAAAGTGTCGCTAATGGACACTAACACTACCCAAGCAATTATAAGTAATACGTTTTCGTTTTAGTACCTCAAGAGGCCATTTTATCTGATCGAAACTACCCCCAAGAGAGTGAGGGAAATGTGAAACATTTCATTATGAGGTGGTTCCAAGGAGCCAAAGACAGAGACGGTGGAAGATCAGAACGCCGATACTTAGAAAATAATCGCAAACGGGTAAGAACCTGTAGATTTTTCGAAGGTCACTTAATAAAAATGGCGATTCGGAGGTGGAAGACGCAAAGGAAGCCTGGAGGAGGAAGCCGGGAGAAAACATGAACAGGTACGGTCTATCGTGGACGCATGGTTGAAGTTGGCCGCAGGTAACTCACCATACAAAAGCGCCGCTAGATTCGTATGATGTACCTTCGTTTGAGCAAGTTGATCAGGTAGATTTGGATAACCGCGAATAATTATAAATAAATGTGGCGCGAAGATATATGAAACTACTGCCACCACCGGGGGTGCATCTACTAGGTAAGAATGCGCCTCAGACTTTGACTTCACATGTTGACAACTTTTAACACGAAATCATTGAGGTGAAGTGGACATTTGTCAGAAACATAGTCTGACTGTAGGTGCTACAAAGGGGTCTATAATGCGTGTTTCACATAAAGTTGATTTTTGATGTAGTGAAGCCATGTCTGTTACAAGTCTTGTGGATTCGTGTTACGTTTATTTTCTGTCGAGAAATATTTTCCGCGGAATTTCAGTATTGCTTTCTTGTTTTTCTCCATTGTTTTTTCTTCATACCCCGTTGTTCCCTCAGTTTTTGTTGCTTTTTCTCAAGGTTTAGTTTTATTCTTATTGCGCGTACAGCATGCTGACTTTAAGAATGCCGACAACTTCAACGGGTAGTTGTTTATAATTGCTTTTACTTCCTGGACTCTATCAATTTTTTGCATGAAATATGCATGTAGTTTTTCTATTGCGGTTCCTTTAGTTTTGTCGTTGATTTCTGCGTGTTCAGCGGTCACGTAGAATATGTTTACGGTTGTATGTCCGCCGTATAAGCTACTTGGAGAGTTATAGGATGCGTCCGTTGCCCTTCTCCATGTCGGTCCGCGTTAGGTCATTTGAAGGCGTTCTTAGTAAACATTTCTTTACAAAAATGATCCTGTTAAATTAGCTCGACAACTTGTTGCCAACTTTGTTGCACGCCTACTCGGATTCGACTCCATGCCAACTCGTGCCAGAGCCGGACCGACTCCGGAGCAGAGTCAGCGCGTTTACAAGGTGAGCCGGGGAATAGGTCTGGTGAGCCCAAAAGATTTTCATGCATAATGTCGACGGTGACGGATATTGAAATGGAATAAATATTCGGAAGCTTGATAGTAACCCACATCAGGCCAACGAAGTACACGCACGAAAAGCCACAAAATGTGCGGACCCAACAACTTTAGTGCGAAGTGCGTTAACAACAGTCGCAAGGTATGCGAAACGATACCACACGAGTACTTAAGAGAACCAACATACATTATACAATTTTAGTGCGCACGTGCATTAAATTAACACTTCCTCGTGTATACGAAACAATATCAGACACGAAGTAAGAATACAGATAATTGTGGAGACCGAAAATATAGTATACGATAATTACAATTGGTTTCGAGCAGCTCTGGATGACACCGGTACGCAAAGTAGCTAGGGAGGTTAGAATCCGACCGTCGAGCGCACGAGCAAGCCGGAATCGTAGATAAACAGCGCGATTGGCGCGCACAGGCCGACAAACATGTAACCAAGCAAACACGATCGCATGCATAGAGCAGACGGAGGGCAAAAATCCTTAAGGTAAGATTTTGGGAGGGATTTCCACATCGTACGGCAGACAGACAGGGGTTATCACTAGGTCAATGCATGGAAATTACGATAAATTCTCATCAACGTCATGCGATACCGATGTGGATAAAGGGTTAGGGATGTTGCTGCTCCGATTGTGGAACCCGCGAGCAAGCCGACAGCCGTGTGTACCTCCATTGGCACGCGTAGGTTGATTAATATGCTAACAACCAAACACAATCTTGTGCATTAAGCGGACGGCAGGCAAAATATTTCACGATTTTGCGTGCAACGTGAACCATGATTTTGGGAAAATTTTTATACATGCTACATTAGGCTGACCGGTTTTTGTTCCGGGTCACCATAACTCCACGGGTGCGGTACGACTGCCAACAGGACAGTGAACGCTGAGTGATACCACGAATGTTAACTTGTGTGGATTAAATGAGCGCATCAGGGTACAATATGTTTGTGTCTCAGTGCGAGTTCATTGTTTCAATCCTACTCGTAACTGCGATGAAATTTCGATTGTTTGGGGCAGATATTGAAGTTTTCAAAACATGAAAAGTGTTTTGGGACAAACCAGACGGAGAGAAGGGACAGAAGTGTCTCAAATCAGGGCCTGCAGGTTTGAGTTGGAAACCGTTGTTGAATGACGTAAACGTTAGAACTTACACACCATGAATGCTAGCCGTAAAACGTGAGTTCCGGAGCTGCCGTGTTCGGGAAAATTATTTTCCAGGAGTAAATCGTTTTAATGGCTTGGTAGCTGATGCAGAAAATGAAATCGTCCAAGTCCGCGTCATGGCCGCATATCTGTTTGTTTTAACTGAACATTAATTAAAAACCAATTTCTCGTAATTAATTTTCGAAAACTGGTATGGCTGCTGTTGTTGTGGTCGATTGCGTGTTTGAACGTTATCACAAGGATGCTGGAGTTATTTTCAATGTACTTTTTCATTTTTGTTATTTGTTTTTTGATTTCACTCCCGGCCGTTTACTTTTTTATTTGTAGGAAATGGATCATATTGCTATTTTCAAGTCAATGTACAAGAATTGCGAATTTCGCACCTTCTCACACTTTCGGGAGTGTCTTCAGAGGTACACGGACGAAGTGGGCGTTAGTTATGTTCGTGGGACAAGCCGTAGGTCAAAAACCGCTTCGAAGTACGATATGGTGAGATGACGTGGTTTCCTGAATACCGCGCAGATTTATTTTCGTCGTACGAAGTACAAAAGGCGTAGGAGTGTATGCAGGTGTGTGAAACGTGTCTAGTGGGTTAACTGTTGTTAGTTTTAACAAACCAGTTCTCGCGACACATGTTGCAGATCACGATTTCATGTGGTCCGACGAGATGCGTGTCTGGTTGTGAGCTTTTCCGAGTTGGAGCACAACCACCCTTTCAATCGTCCGCCATATGAGCCCCGTCCTAATGATCGTAGACTCACCGCCGGTGAATTGAACGAGTGCAGAAGTCTGTTTCAGTACAATACACCAACTGCCGACATTAAGCAGCATGTAGCTGATGTTTACGGGAAGTTTATCACAACCGCTGACGTTGGAAACATCCGCCGCAAATTAAAAGCTGCAATGTCAAGTGAGTTTGTTACATAAGGTTGATCATTTTATGTTAGAAAACCTTGATGAGGCGCTGTCGGTGATTAGTGTTATAGGTGTGGTGCGCACTCTGAGGGATGAAAGCAGCGGATATGTGCATATCTGCTTCGCCCAGCGAATGCATATTGAACTGTTTTGACGTCTCCAACATGTTGTGAGTGTGAATGCCACTCACGGGACAAACAGGCACAATTATGTCACTGTATGTTTCCTCATACTTTCGAAGTTAGAAGTTATATCAATTCCTAATGACGGACCGTATGGGACAGGGGCGGCCCGTGATGTACGGGTAGGTTCGTAGTGAGAACTATGCTTCACTACGTAGACTGTTCGAAATTTTTCAGGAAATGATGGGCGATCCGATTGTGGTGAAAACATTTGTCATGAATAAGATGGCTGCGCAGACGGGGGCATCCCTAGCAGTGTTTGGCTGCGACATGCTGCTGTGTTACTTTCATGTACGCGATGCCGTACGTAAGCATGTAAGTGGGCAAAATTTTTCCGTTACATTTGTTGTAAGACAAACTCTTTTCGTAGTCGTTTTCTCTTCCACCGAATGGCTACGGCCGAAAATGAGAAAGAGTAAGTTGCACTGTTACACTGTTAACCGCAGGTTCAAGCGTGATCTGTACATCGTCGACCAAACCGATGAGAATTTTCTGAATTAATTGCTGTTTAGTTGGCCGTACATCAAGCCGGAGTGGGTCATCCACGCTCAAGGCGATGTTGTCCACTTCGGCAATCGAACGAATAATAGGTCGGAGAACGTCAACGGGCAGTTGAAGAAGAGAACCCACCCAAGAGACTTTCCAGCCGTCGCCATTCAGAAAATATGGAACCACAGTGAATGGCTGCTACGGCAGTATGAAATACAAACGACTTATGGATGCGACCGCCGCGAGGTTGTGGAGGTCGACTGATACGTGAAGAACATTCTTCATGGAATGACGACCTTCGCAAGTCACTTTGTCTAAAAGCATCTGAAGGGACCGGCTCCACGACTCCCTTTCGAAACAGTGTCTGAGTGCCGGGTTAGCGCTACTCTAGTGATCACTTTGAACATTGCAGTTTCAAGTGCAACAAGATAGCGGGGCTTTCGTCGTCGGTAGGGTACACCGCCCATGTGAATGCACTTTTTACCGTAGGATGTGGCTTCCATGCTTTCACATTCTGTCGGTGTTTCGTAAACATCTCTACCCCTACGGTAAGGTGTTTTGTATTGTTCGTTTTCCTTTACAAAGGTGAGGTCTCCATTCATGGGCGGTGGTTTGCCGAGTACAGTTCGCCAATTCGGCGGTTGATAGGCCGGCTGCTTCGGCCGCTTGCTGCAACCAATTTCAACCGCCTCTATAAAGCGCTCAGTCGTGTACTCGGAAAACTGCATGAGTGCAACAGCTGCACGGAGGTGGCCTGCTTGTTGTTTTCGCCAGTAGGATAGTGGAGCGTGCTAATATTGGCTCACCTTTATACGGCATCCCGATGGGTTCAACTACAAGTGGTATGCAACCGAGGTAAATGAAGAATCCTACACCAGGACTGCCATGTGGATACTGCGGCGACCCGGTACAGATGGACGGTTATTGCTGTGATACCAATCAGCTGATTTTTAACTCCAAATGCATCCAAATGGCAGACATAAACCAGTGTTCATTCTGTGGCAATCAGCTTCAACCTCAGTCGCCTGGTAGGTGTACGTTTCGAATACTTATTTTTGTCAGTTCCCATCCGCTTCAGCCGTTGTTCGCACTTCCCCAATGATAATGGAGCGCAAGTTTAGCACACTACCCACAACGAATATTGACTTGGACCGGTCCGCTGACAGTGTGACGCTTTCACACGGGTCGAAGAAAGCGCAAATCAACATCACCTGGAGCGACCATCCTGTTGACATAATTGCAGAAAGTAAGTCGCTTCATACATGCGTACTCAGATTTCTTGCAGGTGTCGCTTGCGATGAACGACACGATGATGAAGACTTCATGTGATACACGGTTTCAATCATCCGGGAGAACACCAATAACATATGAAAAACGAAGGATACATTCTGTGCTGGAAAAAATTGGTGGTAATATATACATTTATCTACAATTATCAGATACATAATTCCAAATTCTATCCTCGTGTTTCTGTCCCTAATAACTTCACTCGTCCACCTATGTGTTTTGTCATAGGAAACGGTTTGGCATAACTCGTAAGGTAGGACGAAAGGAAGGAGCAGTTATAGGTGTGTAAGCGTTGAGTACACTTCGGCATAACTTGTAAGGTAGGACGAATGGGCGGAGCAGTTATAGATGTGTAAACATGGAGCACAGTTTGGCATATTTTAAGACAACTGGACGGGGCAGCTATTAAGGTGAATAAGTACCGCATAATTAGGCGTTGATCATAGTTTAGGTGAACTCGACGGAGCAGCTAGTAGTGCGAACTCATACTACATACTTAGGCGTTGATCACAGTTTCTGTCAACTGGAGGGAGTAACGAACAGTGTGAACGCATACTGCGTACTTAAGCGTTGATCATGGTTTAAGTCAACTTCACTGAGCAGCTTCTAATGTGAATGCGTACTAAATACTTAGGCGTTGATCACGGTTTATGTCAACCGGACGGAGCAGCTACCAATCTCAGTGTGAGACATACGATTCCGAATAACCAACACGTGCAATAATCTCGAGGTAAATTATATAATTTGAATAGAATAGTCAGAAGACAAATTACAATATGTAATCACTTCGCGCACTCCCGCCAGTCGTAAACGTGTTACTAACATAAAAACAAAACCAAACAAGACCTAAAAGAAACGGTCAAATCACAAATTAGGCTGGATCGTGACTGGAACTCACGGTCTAACCCACCGTAAACGAGGGTTGAAATTCAGTTGTTTTTGTGCACATAGGACCGGCTGTTGACGGTTGATCAACAAAGCTTCAATATACTTGAGTTGTGAATTGTAAGCGTTCATCAAGATCTTAAAGAAAGACGAGGTGTTGACAGTGTGACCTGTAGTCGATAAATCCCTCGCAGTGGATGAAGCGGCGTTTCATCTTCTATCTATTGAATTAATTTCTAGGAGTGATTTGTTAGTGATTTGTTAGTGAAATTCTGGCGTGAGAGGGTGTTGTTCCTTATTATCCGGGTTGTACATTTGAAGAAGGCTCAAGTCACAGGCAGAAACAGTTCAGTTACTTCTGGCATACGAAATATATCGGAAACTACCGAAAGTTCGGTCGACCTCCTCCTCCTCGACCATTGATCAACGACATTTGAAGGTGCAGAAGGCAGTAGGTAAGAATT
>LUCH01002098.1:0-44794 GCA_013368495.1 Paragonimus heterotremus
ATAAGTTTAATGGTTATGAATTATTATTTAACTAAAAGGTAACGGAGATATTCACGTTCTGCGAATTACACGCAGCCCGGGGGATTGGAAGTTGGTTACGGTGACATGAATTCACAATGGGGTAGCCGGGAAAGGTAATAAACTATCGGCTCCTAGGCCTCACCTCATCAGTGTTGTAATTTGTCGATCGGATTACAACAGAAAGGGTGTCGCGTCACGTTACCAGAAGGATTCTAGCAACTCGCATGCACGGTTCCGTGGGATGAAAATATCGCGTGACAAACCAGTTTTCCTTCCCGGACGAAACGTCACAACAATTGAGCCTAGGCGGACGAGTGGAAGTATGTTACCCAGAATCTAGGGAAGTGTTTGACCGCCTTAATCACCGTTTACCACTCATTGAACGAATGGCTTCTGATGTAACACGGAGTAATTGAGGAGGTTGAAGTCAGCCTTTGTGGAAGGCGCTTTCGTGCGCAAGCGGACATGGAAAAGTCACATATGACTTGCATTGGTTATGGAGTCCCTCGGAGATAGGGCTACCGAGGCTACCGAGACGAAGATGACAGAGGCGTTGATATCCCTTTTTCCACAATATGAAAGATGGTTTTTCCGGCCGTTTCACGTACCCCGAAAGGAATGGTTCGTCATTTCGTAAAAGTCGGATTGCCTTTGATTTCGAGCGCATTCCGTTCAATACGTACACCACCAGAAGTTCTCGAACACTGAAGGAGTAAATTGAGCATCTGAGATTTACATGTCTCCGGAAACAATGAAATAGAAACGTTCAAGTCTTTCTTATTTTTAACACTGACGATCGATGGCCCACAATCAATATGTAAAAGTGACAGTTGTCAACATTGGACTGAGGATCGGAAAGTGTGATTTGGCAAGAATCAATAGTTGAAGAAGTACGCTCAGTGGTACTTTTCGGGGAAACTTAGGAAGGTTTTACAATTGCCGTCTTCATACAATTTACGAAATCAACAAGGATGAATAACTCAACGCTACCAGCGTCCACAATGAATGAATGTTCAACGCAATGATTAACTAGGTAGGTTTGTTTGATATGACTACTAGGATCAACAGAATTACCAGCAAGGGCAATAGAAAGAAAATCGGAAATCAGGTCGACATCGTCAAAACTGAAATGCGCAAAAGAAAATTTTGAACAGTGACAAACAAATTGAACGTGCCCAACCTCATCAAACTTCTGACACAGTTGCGAACTGGACAAGCCATTCGAGAAGATTCGCTACCATACTTACAGCTGTTCATCCGTTGGGTAGCATGTAAATCATGTGCAGGCTGATTACCACTAATTGCGTTTTGACCGCTTACTTCTTCTGGATGCAGCGTTTATTGACCATCTGGTCGTCTCACGTTGTTATACGAAGTCATCCGTTCATCTTTCATAACATTGTGGAATTCAGGATCAGTAAAAGCTGTTGTTGCGGGTAATGTCTATTTATTCCATCGATCAAACGATCAAGAAGTAGAGTTTGTAACTTGCCTTAGAAATTACATCCAGCCACTTGGGTATGAATTTCCAGAATAGGTTGTCTGATATCCTGATCTTCTTTTCCCATCTGAGTATGAAACTTGGCTCGGTTAGCTACTGCAAAAGTTACATATTGGGTATTTGAAAGCAGCGGTTACTTGAGGGATTCATAGGGAAGAGAAGTGTGTGAATCAGGATATGATAAAGTCCTAACCAAGCTGCACGTATCCTTGCCAATCACGGTCAGAAAGTGAGCAGCTATCCTTTCCGATTTTAGCTCTTTGTCTGCGAGACACTGTATTTCAAAGCGCTCTAATTAACCTTTGATTTCTCTCGACTAATCATGAATATTTGGCAAATCAATTGCGCAGGAATCCATCGTAAGAAATTACAGAAGTCTGCGACGCCAGTTGTGTTGGCTTCAGAAATACAGAAATGAAGTAACTGACTGAGCTGAACCCCAAAGCTAGCTTTGATGCAGTAATAATGACAGCCGAACTGTGCGAAACGGGTATGTATCTTTCGAGCGCAATTGTACAGCTTATTGTCAACAATGCAATAAAACAACGGTAATGGAAAACGGGTTTAGTAACAATCACTGCAATGCGCTTCGTTCGAGTATTGTTAAAAAGGGGGCCATATATTTCATCTTTTTTGCTAAATGAACAGCGCTACTCACCTTCATTTGTAATGCAGCCACTGTTACCGTTTACCTCATTGTTATTCAATCTAAGCCCATTAAGTTTTGGAATGCCAAAATTGGACATTTCCATTCTATATATTTCCTCCAGTAACTCATAATTCCTGTCGTTCGTCGATGCGCGAACAGTCGCCTTGCCCCGACCTAATCATTGATCGTTCGCTTGAATGATGCAAATGTCTTTTTAT
This sequence comes from Paragonimus heterotremus, assembly GCA_013368495.1. Classification (NCBI taxonomy): domain Eukaryota; kingdom Metazoa; phylum Platyhelminthes; class Trematoda; order Plagiorchiida; family Troglotrematidae; genus Paragonimus; species Paragonimus heterotremus. Next base: position 2,390 of record LUCH01002098.1, read on the forward strand.
CGTTCCCATTACTGAAAGGCGCCTGGTTGTAGATTTTGCTGAATGAACAAATTCTTAGAAATAATTGAATCCAGTTTTTACGATCCCCTTCTCACCGAACGTTTTGAAGATAAATTATCTCATCTGCCGTTGGAGATTGGGAAAATCACTTAATGGAACGCCGGATTACCCGTAACTCGGTGTGAATTTGAATCGGAAGCGAACGATTCAATGTAGGTAACGCGATACCGCTACGCACATAAACGAATATGACACATTGCTGTAATAAAGATAGTGTATGCGTACCAGTTGGATAGGGCCGATACAAATCTTGTGAGACTTAAATAGACGTTGACGTGTCAGACAACTGCGAGTAAGAACGGAGAGTTCAACTTGACGAGTCACGTTAAATTAAAAAATTAAAGCACAACGATGTAAAAATGCGCGGTGAGCATTGGATTTGTTGAAGTTCTTCTGGTACGCTTGTCGTCTTTTGTCTAGTATGATGCGGAACGATGAATCCGTAGAGGTGTGTTTTGTTTGGTTGTAGAAAGGCTATCCTTAATCTGCCTTCATTTTTTGCTGTGTGCAGTGAACGATTATGACAAATTTTGTACCATAATTGCACATAAACTGTCTACGTTTTCCTTCTTACAACTGTCACTGTCTACCTGGTAAAACTTCCTCATTGGTGTTGTTACCACGTTCTCATCTTCATCTGTACCCGATTGTTTTGATGAGGTCATTTCCCGTTGACTGGTGGTTGTTTGCAAACACGTGCTTAGCTGCTCCAGTCTGAACTCCTTTAATTCACATTCAAGGCGAGACAGTACCTTTGTTATAATTTTATTAAACAGTATCGTATGAATTCAATCATTTCGAACGTCTTTTCTGACGTTTATTTGACTTGAAAGATAGTTCCGTTAACCTGACCGTCTGAATAAGAGTTATTGGAATTGTCGAACACGCGGTACTGAGTGAACTATCCTGAATCGCCAAAAGCGATTTAACAGCGAGGTTAGAATTTGAATAATATTTGACGGTCCACATGGAAGGGCGTGAAAATTGGCAATATATTCCCCTGTATTACTGAAAACGTTCAGCAGGTAATCCTTAAATTCGCCCAATTTTCTGTTCTATCTTGGAGGTCTTTTGACTTCCATACAAGAGTACCACGCAGAAGCAGATTGACCCAGGTTAACTCTCCATTCGCAAGTCACTGCCTGATTTCAAGCAGGTGATTATCTGCCCCGGTGATGAAAGACACTTAATCACCATGTCCTTTGACAGAACTTGGTAAGATAGGTGTTGTATCGTAAATCAGAACGCAAGGCAATGTTAACGAGCGTAAGCAGCATGTATGTAATCTGACCCACAGACGTAACACGTGACATTAAAACAGTGAACGAGTAAGAGCTGGACCAAACATAGTCGCGATGTATCACGCGAGTGTGTGAGTAGCCAATCAGATACGAGGTGGATGTAATGGATGTACACACACATACAACAATAGGTACGGTAGTGGAACCAAGAAATGAATCAGCGATGTTGCCGCATAACCTACAGTAACTATCTACAACAAAATCCACCACACCAAATCCGGGTCATGTTGAAAAAAACATTACTCTTGAATAACAGGTAAATCGCAGCGAATTCAGTACCTCTAGCGTACCAAAGTCGACTGTGCCACAGTTAACTTCCGGTAACACCGACCACGTGCAAACTGAAGCCAAGGCGCGTGAGGACGGAATGTGTATTCATTTGAACAATAGACAAGTGGTTTACATGTACAATAAACATAACAGGTATGAATAATAGCATGCAACAAGAGAGCAAAAAGGTGACAGACCCTACAGTACCACACATTCTGAACGCTTCAAGTACAAATTTATCGTCATCTCCTGCGAGTGTATCTTGTCAGTGTTGTTCATATACTTTCATAACCCAAATCCACCGGATGGGGAAGCTACCATTGCCAACGCATACGACATGTTTAAACGTTGTCCCTAGCTAGCGACTTCATTTTGTACACGGTTCAGAGCCACAAATACGTGTAACAATGTATCGGAGAGTATTGCATTTTCCATTTATTGCAACCAAGTGTCAACGCGTTTGAAAGGTGACACTTACAATGGCACTTTATTTTCATGTACAACGAATTCGACTTCCACAATTAAATGGGTTCCACCCCTTTAATAAAGTCCGCCACATTTACCGTAATAATAGCCCCGTTCCTTAAAAACTTCGTAGTCTGCTACAACATATCCTGCTGAATATGGAACGTATGCAATGAGGAAGGTGAACCATTGCATTCAAGTTTATTTTTAAGCTTGTCGCGGTGAGCGTGACGAAATTCTTATAAACCCAGTTTACTAAGCTCACGACCGCCTCTTCAAACTCAGGCCGTATGCATCAAAGTGAGATACCTTTGCGGATAGGAAATGAAACAGTAACGACACTTCTGCCGAAAGTCATCCGTGACGGAACTACCTTTCACCAAAACAGTAGGAACGCGGCAAACAAAGTTCACGCGGCTCCTTGAAACACTTTGTCTGGCTCACTCGTGTATCGTTAACTTAGCGTTTGCAAACATCCCCGTCTACTCATAAAGTAACGAAGCTTCAGGGTTAGTCTACGCCTGCTCTAATAAATTCACGTACGACGACGATTTTAGAACTCCGAGACCTGACATTGGGGGTGGGCGGGCGGCAAATTAAACACATGCTATTAGCCACTATTGAATCGTTCACTAACGATTCAAATTCACAACGAGTTACGCGTAATCGGTTAATAAAAATTCCTTTCTCAATATCCAACGACAGAGAAGATAATCTATCTTCGAAACGGTTAGTGAGAAGGCGCTCGTGAAAACTGGATCTAATACGGTACTAATCAAATCAGTGTACATGAAAATTAAATATCCCACCTCGGATGTGGAGAATCCTCACAAATTAAACAAAGAATGTGCCAGTACAACAACTTTGACAACGAGGCACGTCTCAGTAATGGGGGACGATGGAACGGAATTGGGTTCACTCAAACAGGCGGTCACTAGTTGGGTCGGGGCAAAATGATTGCTTATCCATCGAGGAATGGTAAGAATTATAAGCTACTCAAGAAAGAATACGGAAGAAGAATGTCTTATTTTGACATTTAGAAATGCACAGGGCTCTGACTGAATGAGAGTAAAGGAAACGGTTACAGTAGCTGGTGTAAGAATGAAAATGGTCAATACTGTTTATTCTTAAGGAAAAATAATGAAAGATAGCGTCACCCTTCAACACTGATCGAACTAAACACAGCAATCTCGAAAATACTACAACAGACGTTAACAAAATCAACAACCACCACCCAAATATGCATCTGGTGATAACATGGACCGACGATTGTCAAAATCATGAGAATGGGCATTGAGAAGTTTGAAATGATGTAAGTGCAATGGCACTAGTGAAAAAAATATTGCGGTCAATAAAATAACGGAACTAAGGCGAGTCATTAGTTGTCGGATAAGCCAGCATTTGATTTGGTATAAGTGTTAAACACAGTCGGCAAACAACAAAACAGATAATACACAGTATTGGATATATTACCTGTTTTGACACCGTCCCATATGAATCATGGAAAGAGAGTCATCCGATAAAGCCATCTGATAACTGGATAGGACAGTCTTGGCGTCTTCGAATTTAACAAACCACGTACCCGCATACAAGCTCAGCGCCAATTCGACCAACAAGGGTCTGATGTTGTGCTTATCCGTGGGACAATGTATGAAAAAACATCAACTCTGAAATCCATCATCGCTAGCCTAAAAATGTATATTTCGGCCGCCCTGTGTGAGAAAGTGAGAATCGTTACCAGCGGACTAACAACAAAGCGCAGGTCATGGAGGATCTCGAGCTACAATTGTCGACTGAGGGTCAGTTTCTGTGTCTGCAGTGTTCAGTTAATCTCCCGTGTCTATTAAAAATCAAGTTAGGCAATTCCACCGATAGCAGTCTAGTGAGCGACCCTCTGAGCACAGGCACAAGCGCTAAGAACGAAGGAGTTGGTAAGAGACCGCTTCTCTTTTCACCTACCACAAAATCTACCAAAAGATCTTCCACAAAATCCCTTATCCGGATACTCTGTAACAAAGCCTGTTTAGGTCAGCGCCCAGAAATCGAAAGGCATTTTTGACCTCTCCATTAGGTCTTCCTATCGGATACCTCATAACATCATACACAATGACTTCTCCAAAGTGTCACTCTCAGCGAGTAAAAAAACCAATTTCCCGAACACTCTTAAAAACTCGGAATTTTGAAGGGACACAGAAGTCGCAGTTTATGACGCCAAGCACGCCGGCTAAGTGTTTCATGATATCGACGACGTACACACAGACAGCAGTTTGGAGCCAGCAGCCGTGAAGTAAGGCGTGCAAAGCAACTCGGTAAAACAAACGGACTCCAGCCCTATCGCCGTCCGCAGACCCACTCACAATCTTAGGTACTATCTCCCACGCTTTTTCTCGCACAGCTTCCACACCCTTCGCACAAGTACACCATGTTATTTGTTTTCTAATACTTGTACGCAACTTGTCCGCTTTCATTCGATAAACAACAAGAGACCGGAAGGTTAGTCAGTTAAACCCAACAACATATCTTTGTTTCCAAGAAAAACCGCCATACAGGTGGCCACATCAAAAACAAATTAAATGCCTCGAATACTAAGCTTACTCAGCTGACCTCGCCAGAGGGGGGATGGAGGTATCTGCGATTTTCCGTAAGCAAAATATCGGACGCCCAAGATTATCGGGAAAGTTCAGTTCTCTGATAAATGTGACGCTGTATGTCTTTGGCTAGCATTGTGTGGGCAAAACACACTTTTAGTGGAGGTTATCTTTCGTTACAATTCATGCAATGCTTCAGACAATAAATCGTTTCTACCAGGATGACAGCATTTTTTGTCATCAACGACTCCAATGCACTCAGGGTAAACTGGTAACCACCGTCTCCAAAAGACTCCCTGAGCGAATTCTGAACTTTTTAACGGGCGTTGATATGACGGAAAGCGTGGGCAAAACATGTCAGCACCCCGATGCGACATCCGTCCGGCCGGATTTTCTCCCTGCATGGTATAATCATCACTGACGAGAGCCATCCGGTAAACAGAGCAGCCATCAAACTGTGGTGTAGACACACGTTCTTGATCTTATTGTGACTACAATGACTACTGATGGAAACGTCTACAGTTGGGAATTCCGGTCGGGTAGCCTTCAACTGCATGAGAGGAGATCTTAAGTCACTCCTCGAATATGATCCTGTGGACCAGGATTACCGCGCGTTTCGAAAAGTTACCCGAAGAGAGGACGATATACTGGTACAGCACGAACTACGCATCTTCTGTCCTCGCTTATCCCTTCCATGCAGAATATGTCGTCTCCTTGGGGGCCCCATCCATTTATTCGCTAAGCATAAACTCACAGGAAACTCCCATGTGCGCGGTTTCCGTACTGTTTAAAATAGATGTAGGTAGAACATCTACGAACACGCTGAAATCGTACAAGATAATATTATCCTAAAAGATCACGCGACCAAGGTTTCTTATTCAAGTATGTGTGTCGACTGGAAAAAAGGTCTACGGCTCATTTTCTGATTGCCCATGTGGGAGACCTCTCTGATTCCGTGGCTGAGGCCGGGTTATTCAGGAGGTACAGTTTGGTGGCTATCAACGTGATACAGCCCAGCTGGCGCCCTTCTGTGTCACTTCACAGCTTTCGGTAACCACTTATCACCACCTAGGTTTCTGTAACAGAATTTAAAGACTCGTTCAAAAGTGATTGATTTTTCGTAATGGGTTCAGACAAAGCTCAACACAGGATTCTAAAAGAGGCGGCTTTCAGCCTAACAGAACCTCTGTGCAAACAGTCTAACCAGAAGTTCTGGAATAACCTGTTTGCAACGCATAGGAGGCAGCCGCGATCACGCTCGTTCCAACTTCAGGCGACAGGTGCTTCTAAGCTGGCTATCGGCCCACCAAACTTACTAACGTCCCATATGAGCTAGTGCTGAGGTTGTAAAAGCGTGTCTCCACCCAGGTACTTTTTATCACACCGTCTTTTCTTCGTCATTCAGCATGGCTTCCTTCCAAGCCGGCGGCGCATATAAAATACGCTTATTTTCCTGAATGGTCTGAGGGGGACAAAAGACAACGGTCTCATTTGAAATGTAGTCTTTCTAGATTTCACCAAAGATTTTGACATTGTCCTACATGGCCTTGCCGGACACAAGCTGGAAGCCCATGACATTCAAGAAGAGTGTCGAGGAAGTTGCGAGTTCCTCGAAAATACTGTGCGACCACAAGTGACAAAGTTCACTTGTGGGTGACTTTTACCTCTTCATTGATCTTGCGCTGTTCGGGTCTTCACAATCGACCTACGCCCTCGCGACAACTGTTGTCGTCGTCCCGACTACACACCTAGGCTGTACTGTCTGGACTTTTGTCTGTACCATTCCCTTTCACCTTGCTTGTTTCTAGTAACAGACCCTATAAATAAGAACGGGTTTGTTATCGTGTTGTCTTCGGATTGAGTGACACACAGTAGCTCTGTCCGGAGGCCACTCCATTCTCTGTGTTCGTTTGTTGGCCTCAAGTGGTTGTGTTGGCCGGGAAGATACGTATTAACCGTGCATATTTCGTAGTCAGTCGTTCAGAACAGTTGAACGTCGTTCCGTTATCTACCGTTTCACTAACCGTTATTCTGTTGTCTGGTTACACGCTCATAGGCCGTATACCTCAAGATACAACAAAGAGACTCTCTGTAATTTTGTCACTCCTCTTGGTAATAAAAATTTTAGGGTTGAAGCCGGATCATTCCTCTCATTTTTCTCCTCAGTTTATGCGGGAGTTTTAATGAACCCGTACCTGGTCCTTACTTATTTTTTCCCATACATCGATGACCTTCTGGATAGCATTTCCAACAACGCTCTGTTATATGCTGTTGACGAAAATTTGGAATGTTGAGGACCACAGTACACTACGAGTCGATATCAATGCGATTAAACGCTGATCGGAAGATTGGAATCTTCCTCTAAATTAAAACAAGCGCGTATAGTTGCCACTCGGTAGGGACTGTAGCAACGTCCCTGTGACTGTTAGGGCACTCACCGCAGTAGATGTCACGAATATCGATCTGAAGAAGACGTTAGGAATCTGGATGTTGTCCAACTTACTCCTCGTGTATCTTTATGAGATGAAGGCAGAAAAAGGATTTGCTACCCTTGGAGAAATTGCGTGCACTTACTCCGCAATATATACGAAAAGCGTTCAGACCACCTCACTAGAGATGTGTAACATCGCCCCCATGACTATGTGAATCAAGTCGTGTATAGCGCCTTGAGAATAACCATGCTCACTGATGAGGGCGTCCACCACGCGACTACCGAACTAGTCATTGGCCTAAGAAATGTCGCGTGCTAGTATCGGTTACAAATATTTGATTTGCATTTCCCCGAACTTCGACATCTTTGGAGCGATTTAATTCTCAAGTAATTCTTCAGCGCAAGTGCCGTAGGACATTTTTTCTCGTATTGAATAATAACGGTCAAAGGTGACGTACCGAGAAGCCATCACACACTCCTTCGCTGGGCGTTCCGCAGGCCGCAGTTCTTTTTTACATGGTTAGTTATCACTGGGACAGCATTCCTCCTGCTTCAGTTAGTTGAATTTCTGAAAAGCATTTCAAAGCATCGATAGACTCCTATTTGCTTAAGACAGCCTTTTAGTCCTACTTTGTTCTTGCTGCTCACTGTAATCCCCAAGAGTGGTACTGAACTCTGTTTTCATTAACCGATTACGGGTTAGCAGATACCCGTCAGTACCGAATGAGACGAACCAGCTGGATCCGGAAAACTTGGGCCTTCTGTCTCGAGCCAGCGTACTGATAATTGAAGTCGTTGATATTTTCTAACGCCGGGGTCTACAAGTTTAAGAAACCTGGCGTCAGCGGCACTCGCCATAAGTCCTGTGAACCGTAATCTCAGCGTCATCTGTAGACGGCAGAAGCGGAGACGAAGTCGAAAGGGGAACATCGCCGGTAAAAATGAGGAGCAAAAGTTGGTTAAGGGTGAAACATCTTTACACACCACTGAAACTGTCATGGAGACTGCGGTTCTCATAACTGACGCGTGCGTGATAACGTTGATTACTAATATATAAACCTAGCCCCTTAGCGGTTTAACTACCACTATATAATGGAGAAGTTTGTCAAGCAACATCGACTGGTTCGCGCAATCAGACGCTCTGACGAAACCAAGATATTCTATATCCACACCAATACCCTTGTCCACTAATTTCATCCCTAGTTAGTGACCACTGGAAGGTGTATCTTACAAAGGCGACTCTTTCTGTCCTCATGCCGCATAGCAGTGAAAAATCTGAGGGGAGAAGTAGCGGAAAAGCGAGTTAAACACGAGCGCGTCCAAGACTTTTTAGGCAGTGTAGCATAATGATTTGCCAATGACCACCGGGACAGTTGCAATTACCACTCCTGAGGACTAGAGTAGTAATAGCAGGCTTTCAACTGTCAGGATTCAAGCTACTTGAGATAGACTGTGCAACCAACGGACCAAAGGACTTAGCAAGGTTGTTGGCAGACTTTTTATTGCTCCGGGTGGAGTACGCACCGGTTTAGTGGAGTTATTTTTAAAACACAAAAGCTTATCAGAAATTAGTCACAGGTCGAATGTGTGGGGGTGAAGGGGGCTGAATAAAAATGCCGCCGTAAGAATTCACAACCACACTCGCGCCTTTCGCTTCACATCTCGTAAGTCCTGTAGAGCCCAAAAGCTGTGGTATTCCGGCCTCCACTTTCCGAGTTGACGATGTATATCGAGACAAGCTTTCGAAACAACAACCAAGCGCGGGGCTAGCCGTTGCTTATAATGCAGACGATCCTCTCAGATGAGCGTGGTGCATTGGCTCCTGAATTGCGCATAAGCGGTTCGGTTGCTGTCGGACCGAAAATATTGGTAACCCTGTCACATGTGTCGCTTTTCAATAATAACCCTGAATCCTCGACCGAAAGGTTGACATAAAGAACTATCGTGCCTCTGAACAGCCAGTAAAGGAGACCCCCCGAGTGCCGTGACCGGAACATCCGCCGACTTAGTAAGGTGTCCACGAACTGGGTGGGAGAGGTTAAAGCTGTTCAAACCCGAGTCACCAAGAAGGAACGTAGTACATCTTCATCAATTTTGCGGTAGTTCCTACGGCCACTAGTGCCGCTGCGCGTGAAATTCAACGAGATTTCTAAATGACCATTGAGCTGGAGACGGACAAGTACTTCGAGGTTATCGACTATTAGTGTCTCATTGCCAACAATATGGCCAGCATGCGAGGAAGTGTGACAATTCTACCAGCATGTAAAACTTGAGGCATGCTCAGTCAAAACTACGGTTTGCCTCACGTGGAATAAACATTCTGCCACAGAGTTTTTCAAACCTATTTGCTACAAATCATGGAAGCTCTGCAGGGCTGAAATCACCTACCATAAGGAGGTTAGAGAGGCCTGGAGAGATGACAGTTTCTGAGATTGCCAAGATGAGTGAACTTCTTGCATGGCCAGGAGTTGGATGTCTGAATAATAATGTAACTAGTCAAATGTCAACGATAGTCGAGCGGATGGCGAACTACACTGCTTCAGGAATCACAATAGATTTCAAATCTTCACAGTGAAAGGCCTGCAATGAGACGTCTACATAAGCAGCTGCCTCACATACCTTACTTTTGGCTCTATCGAACCCTGACAGCAGTGCGCAATCAATTTTACTTTCGGAGTCCAGAAAGGAAGTCCTAAGCTAAGATTCAGTTGCTGCAACTTATACTGACCTCGGAATGGGGCAGAAATCACTAAATTCACCGAGTTTACTGGGCATGTCCATAATGGGAGTCGGAACCATTTGAAGGGGTCTTTTCTCGGCATCTTTCGCCTCTGACACTCAACCTGAGGGAAGTCTGACAAACCACATCATCCGGGGACACTGGTAAGTTCGGAGGGTTGCAATGTCGTTAGCACACGCCGGTGCAACCTGTGCCAGTCGCAGCCTCTCTCAATGGATACGGTCATGAATTCTTGTCAGTTGCGAGGCAGGCGAGGGACAGAACGGTCTGATCCCCACTTTCATGCGTAGATCCCGCCACAGCCCGCTATCCTGCTCGTTGTGGAACTTCAGGCAGCTAGGAGTGCACTGGGGAGGTCCTGGGTGGTCACCGAGACTTCAACATCAGCCGGACTCAGCTTCTTTGGCGCACCTACGTGAACGCCCCTGAGGCTTGCAAACACATTGGTGTCAGCTGCAGTGGCCGCCTGTGGGACTTTTTAGGCTTTATTTCGGCCGCTGATAGTTTTGGCTAATTTGGCGGATAAACGGTCAACGGCAATAGTTTTGGGGGTCTGGTGCTGTGTTCTTACACACTTCGACTAACTGGTAACAGCCTCCTTGTTGGACTGTACCAAATTGATAGCAGATGATGGTGAACCACTGACTGTGGTAGCCGTTAGTCCAGCGGATCTACAAGGGCCGCAAACTGGTTAAATGCATCCCAAATGATTTGTAGTCTAAAACTTTTCGGCGTCGCCGACGATACGGTTAGGAAGTACAATTTTTCCGTCCAAAACCGCCTTCTTTTCAGAGAAAATGATCTTATCCAACCAGAATGAACGGAACTGTCCTGAACAATCGACGGGTAATATTGGTTTTGTTTTCACACGTTCGCCCCTTATTCAGTCGTGCTGGCAGGTAATTTAGTGATCTTAACTGGTAGCCTTGGTAGCCGTTCTTCGATCTTCTACTTCGAGAATGTTTGTGGGTCGCTATGCCCTATATAAATGTTCCGTAAATTCCTCCCTGGCGAAAGACTGCCTTGGAGCGAAGCAATGTTGCTTTCTGTATCTATCTTTTGGTCTGTCTTGGTAACAATCAACGGAGACAGTTGTGTTATTCTCGGGACTAAGATTTTTGTTTTACTTGTTACGAGAGGGGGAATCTGACTTCTATCAAGCCGCGCACGAACCGACGTATTTCTCTGAGAATTTACAACAAAACCCTGAAAAGATCCATTCCAGAATTTTCGAAGGAGCAGCTGAAAATCTTACAGAACCCCCTTATAAGCTATTCAAACGGACACTCCAGACTGGTTTTCTCCCTATTGCATGGAAAGAGGCGACGGCCACACCCATATTTAAAGCGAGCGACCGGCATTCTCCAGCTGATTTTTGGCCGATCAGCCTCGCCAGCATTCCGTGCAAAATATTGCGGCGCCTATTGAAGCCATCCTCAACTACTTCTCGTCAAACCATCATTTTTCTTCTACCCAACATGGCTTTCTTATTAACCGCTCAAACATAAGAAATGTGCTTACTTTCATGGATAGTCTGATGGAGGCCAAAAATGGCCTCATCTCAGGTGCCATCTCGTTTGACTTTGCCAAGGCTTTTGACCGTGTTCCACATGACCCCCTGAAACACAAACTTGAAGCCTACGGTATCCAAAGGGAAGCCGTTCGCTGGATTGTTTTTTCTCAAGAATGGAACTTTTAGAGTCAAAACCGGATCAGACATTTTGTCCCCCCTTTTTTCGGAGTTCCTCAAGGACCACCCGTTATTTCTGATCTATACCAACAACCTTCCTGTAGATATTTCCAGTGACCCCCTATATGGTGGTTACCTGAGATCATGAAATGCCACTGATCTGAGTGCACTACAGATTGATCTTGACGCGATTAAACGCTGGCGGGACAATTGGAGCTCTCCACTGAATGACTAAAGGTGTCCTCACGTGACTGAACCGAGCTCCTGGTGATAGTTTCATGATTCATAGTGTACTCGGCACAGTGGATATCAGGAAAATTGGTCTAGAGAAAGGCCTGGGCCTTCTGTAGTCGTCTAACTTATCCTTCGCGTATCATCGCGGGCTGGGGCACAAAAAGATTTGCCGCTGTTAGGATGATTGCATGCACTTCTACCGCATAAATGAGAGAGCATTTCACGCGCTTCACGGGGTTCGTATAAGACCGCCCCTTGAATATGCTAATCACGTCGTGTGTATCATCTTGAAGAAAGACCTATTAGCTGTCAATAGTGTCTAGTGTGCGGCTACCAAACCGGCCACGAGTCTAAGAAATGTCACATACGAGTCTCGGTTTGAAATTATTCATCCACTTCTACTTGAACTTCGACGACTCCTCGATGAGTTAATGATCACACAATTCTCCCTTAGCGTAGATCTCGTTGGACGATTCTTTATCATAGGGAGTGATGACGGTCGGCGAGGAAATAATAGGAAGCTTTCCACGTTTTGTCTTCGGACCTGCCTCGGGCAGCAGTTCCTTTCTCACAGGGTTATTAATCTTTGGAACAGCCTTCTTTCTTAGGTCGTTACAAGTGCTCCTAGAGATCGCCCTGAAGCATCGCTTGACCCTCATTTACCTGAAACCCATCATGCAAGTAACCTCACATTGCTGAAGTACACGGATAGTTGTCATATCTTCAACTAAGTCGTTTCTGGCCTGAAAAGGGAGTATTCTTTATCGGGATTTAGCATTTGAAGAGAGCCCAAGATTCCGATCAAACTATTCATTTATTCTTGTGGATCGGGGATCAAAATTTGGAATATCGATATCACGTATGCGGAGCACCCGACACGACTTGTGAGCGTGGGAGTTATCAAAAGTGCCGTGTGACAGTTCGCTTTTCAAAGTGAGCCACATGTAAACCGTTACACCTGTTTTTTCCTTCCAGTTAAGGTATTCATTTTTCGTCAGCCACTTTCTTCAACCAATATTAGCAGCAGTAAAATCTGATAGAAATTCTTTGCATGGGTCCAGGAATATATACCCAGGTGGTTTGCTTGAAAGCTGGAGGTTGTGGCAATAAGAACTGTTATCTGGGGGTCAACGCCGTTAGTATACAACAAGGTGGGTGGGCGAAGTGGTTCAATTGCCAGCGTAACAAGCTCTCGAAATGGGCTTATGACTTGTATGTGGTTCATAAGGAGCTACTGTGGGTTTTGCGGTCATGTATAGGTATACTCCTCGACTGTGTTTCTGTTGCGAACACTGAAGTAAAATTGGGGGAGGACTCTGTTAGTAGCACACCGCCTGTTATGCTCAACGAAGTGAGTGACAGCATAAAGGGGATGAGGGGTAATGAACCAAATGATTCAAATACTGATGGAGGACGCTGCAACGAAGTAAAAGGCTTGGATGGTGGCCAGGGTAAAAAAAGAAGGCGGCTACAAAGCAAAATCACTGGCCAGGTTTGGGCAGAGTTGAAAGATAAGATTGCAGTCGGAGTTAAATCTCAACTGAATGTTCCCGCTATCAACAAGACGAATTGTAGAAAAGTGAATGTCGTAAAAGAGACTAAGGCAACAAGCAGAGTGCGAAAGAAGACAAACTAGTGAGTAACCAGTAACCAGTAACCAGTCAGAGAAGATGGAGAAGGGGGAAGGAGAGAACTTGGGACACTGGATGGTCTAGTTAAAGGTATTTGTTTGGGAATGGAAACCCATGAACAAATACTTGCGGAGGTCATAACCGAGGTGAGCTTATGGGCCAGGCTGTGTTGGGTCTCGAAAGCAAAGGAGACTGAGCCCTTGACAAAAATAAGGATGTCCTCAGCAGTGGCATCCCTGAGCTCATTATGAAAGAAGGTAAAGCTAGAGAGACAGCGATGAGGTTTCACCTGGTTGACCTCTTAAAGCAAGTAAATATTCCCAACATGTGGCTTTAAAACGAGTAATGAAGTTGGGAATCTGGCAGGCAAATACATACAGTTTAGGCCACCGCTGGCTGAGTTTGCTAACCCCAGGCGCCGTGATAGACTCCTAGCGGCGGCATGACAGATATACACGGCTGCGCATGGTCGAGTTACCGCGACACCAGACGACTCTGTTGGGTAGAAGATTACTAGCCGTAACGGTGCCTTAAAGATTTGAGATCAAGGGTACGGCTAACACACCCACCCGTGGAACAGGAGGATGTCGTTGTAGTCACTGGGACCTGGTTACGAGGGGTTATGTTGGTCGATAATAACTGTCCTCCGGAGTACTTGATCCACGGTGTACATAGACAGGGTGGCAGAATGGGTAGGGGTGTTCTTTTGTTAATAGCTCAGCATTATGGGTAACAACAACCTAGTGATTTGGCCACCGACTATTTTATCCTTCTCTTATCACCATAAGATGGCTGTCGAAAAGGGATTTGGGACACTTGAGATGATAAAAAGGGCCTTTCCTCGAATAGACAGGCATGCTTTTCAGTTGCTTTACAGGGTTTATATTAGACCATTACTTGAGTACGCAAATCAAGTCGTGTACACCGCTTTGAAGAAGGATATACTGGCCATCGAATGTGTCCAGCGAGCAGCCACCAAAATGGCCATTGGCTTGCGGCATTTATCTTACGAGTTTCGTCTTGAAATCCTTGATCTGTATCCACTTGAATTTCGAAGACTCCGAGGCGACTTAATCCTTACGTACATTTTCTTCAGCACAGGACTAGTGCACCAGTTCTTTACCATAGTAGTTGATAACACTCGAAGGGGTCACGATAAGAAGCTCTATAAGGTTCGACCCCGGATCTTTCGTAGGCAACAGTTCTTCTCTTATAGGGTTATCAACCACTGGAACGACCCCCATTGGAAGTTGTTTGCTGCTCTTCTAGGGACCGCTTCAAAGTGTTATTAGATTCTCACCCATTTAAAGAGTTGCTGGATTAGTATTTTATTCTGCTTTGCTAGATTAATGATTTACTCTGTTCTCGGTATTTCCTGTGAACCCCTAGAGCGGTGCTACATCCCGTTTTCAATGACTGCTTTTTAGGTCAACAGAAAACCGGTGACATCGGAACGGACAAACTGACTGGATCCGGGTGACTTGGGACTTCAATCTCTAACCCACGGACAAATCGCTGAAAAGTCGAGGAGAAGAGTTCAGTGTGAAAATATTCCATTATTAAGCCATTCCTTGACAGGCAGCAGAACAGCGTTGCTGTTCCTGTGCGATTAATGAAGCCCTTCTTCTACTCGACAGAAAGATGGGCAACTATTCAGCGTTATTAGAAAGCAAACGAGCACGTCACAGCGGCTCCATATTTTAGGTAATTTCAGCGCTCCAGATGTGAATTGGGGATTGATGCATGCTGCCAGTGGTACTTTTGGCGGGGCATTATTGGACCTTCTAAACGAGAAAGCATTATTTCACCACTCCACTGAGGTCCCTAGGTGGAGGGAGGGTCAAACTGCTGCAGTTTTAGACTACGTTATAACAAGAAGCCCCGATGTCACTTTGGACTTGAAGGTCGAAACACCCTTGAGCAAGAATGGACATGGAATCGCACGCCTGTGGTGTGGCTGTGTCTGCGTCAACCCGCTGTCAAATAACGTAGATCCCTTAGAATAACAAATATACAACTAAGGTCGGATAAGAAACATTCGAGTTGGGTAGACTGTCATGGTACCAGCGACTTCAACAAAACTTGGGCCATAGTTAAGGATAATCTCTTGCAACTAAATGACAGGCATACACCACTAGGACGCAGTCGACAAGAAGGCAAGCCTCTGTGGTAAAAGAATGGGGTCGAAAGGGCACCGAAACTCTAAACGCAGGCCTGGGCTGTATATGAACAATCTGGGGGGTACATCAAGTTTTGTCAGTATAAAGCAACTAGGAAAGGATGTACAGAGTTACAAAGTGAAGGTAGGAAAATGTTTGAAATGACTGACAAATAACTATCACAAGAACCCTAAGGCCATCTTCAACTAGGTCCAAGCCAAAGAAGCCATAAGGAGAGTACAAAGTAGCACTGTTGATACTGACGGCAATGTTGTCGAATCACCATTACGAAAAGCATAGGTCTCCCGCCGGTTTTTCGGGGCGGTACGTATTCCGGACTCTGAAACTATCGGAGTTGGACTCAGCACAAAGGCTGCGAGAGGGCCAGTGATGGAAGAATTTGAAATAGGAGAGGAGGAGGTTAAGGATAATTTGGATGAACTAGACGTGAATAGGGCGATGGGGCCGGACTGTGACCATTCAAGAATACTAGGACCTATCAATGACGTTTCATAGGAGCCTCCGACAGCGTCGTTTAATTTTACCACAATGAAGGCCACCATCCCAGATGACTAGAGAATGACAGGGGTTTTACCCATCCATAAGGGGGCAAGAAACACGACGTGGGCAAACACCGACCAGTAAGTCCCACACCAGTTGTCTTGAAACTGCTGGAAAGGATTATTAATGGTAGGATTGTGAAACATTACTAAAAATAGGCTTCTTTCTGCTTTTTGAAACATAGGTATGGTCTCACCAACATGGATCGCTTCCTCGATGAGATCACAAGGATGCTGGATAAGGAAGAAAAAGTTATGGTTTGTTACTTGGACTTCAGGAAACCATTCGATTCAGTGAAACATCGATTTTCAAACCTCAAATTAGGGACTTTTGGTCTTCCTTCAAGACCGGTAGAATGGATACAGGACTTCTTGAGTTGCACCTTCCATGTACAGACGGCAGGGGAAAGGTCCACAGAAGATGGAGTGGTTAGTGGGGTACCTCAAGGATCAGCGCCTGGACCACTACTATTCTTAGTGTTCAACAGTGATCTCACCAAAAGCCTGATGTGTCCGTGCTACATATTCTCTAATGATGTGGAGGTTGTAGGAAATCCTGACAACACGAGCATGCAGGAGGACTTGAGTACTGTTCCGAATTGGCCAGATGAATGGCACCTACTCTTGAATGTATACAAGCGTAATCAGCTGCTTTCTGGGGAACAGCCAGGGCCAGTCATGTATCTTAGCAAGGAGGGGGAGGAGAAAGGGCTATGGAGGGTAGAAACAACTAAGGATCCGGAAGTGCTCATAAACGGGAACTTCACAGTTTCCAAGTAGTGTTAAGAGGCAGTGCGGAAGGGCAGTAGAGCGCCGTACATATTGCGGAAATCGCTCGCATCAAGGAGACCGGAGGTGTTGTTGCCGCTTTATAAAGCTTATGTGAGGCCACATCTGGAATGCTGTGTGCAAGCTTGGAGCCCGCGTATGGCTAAAAACGTGAAGTTACTCGAGAAAGTCCAGAGGAGTTTTGCGAGGCTGCTTGAGAGAACGGGAGATAACTCGTGTGAAGGCAGACTAAGAAAACTTGATCTGTGTTCGCTTGTGCGATCAGATTTAGAGGAGACTTGACAGGAACCTTCACGATTCTAAAGGGAATAGCCGGAGTTGAGGTGATATCTCTGCTCGGTCTGCATACAGACTTACACCTCTGAAGCCACAGTATCAAGTTGGATGAGATGAAGGTTGCTACGTCGAGCGGGGCTGACTTATTTGTATGTCGAGTCACCAGTGGTCTGAACAAGCTTCTACCGATAGTGTGACAGAGTTCGAAAGATTAGTGCTGGCCATCTCTCTTCCTGGACCTGTTGTGAGGGTTAGATATGGATGGATTTCCCAAGTGCTTTTCTCCTCATAGGGTTGAGTTAGTCTATTTTTCATCTTCGTTTGATATTATCGTAATCACTTTTTAAAAAACTTATTCACTGTTTCTACTTATTTACTGGGTTAAAAAGTTGGTTTTGGTATCAAAAAGTATGGGTTCTAAGAATAAAGCCCACGTTAGTCTTATACTTAAGCCTTGTTTTGCGTCATCTCACTGGAAGGACAAACTGGTGTGTATCGGGTTAGCTGTAAACTTGTGTTCTGATGGCACTGATAGCTCGAACCCTTCAGTTTTATCTGGTAGCCCTAATGATAACTCATGGGAGTGAAGACTCTCTTTTTATTATCGTCACTGCATTGGGCGCCCTCAGAAGCTCACTGGTGCAAGGAACTGGGCGGTTTCTGGCTGAAGCTCTTTCGTCCTCAAAATTGAACTAAACTGAAGTTACACTGTTATGGTATTTACTGTAATCCCACCAAAGCGGTGCCACACCCTGTTTTCAGTGGTCGCCATTCAGAACAAAAGACATCCGCTTGACACTGAGCGGGGAGAACTGACTAAATTCGGCGACCTTGGGCTTTTGTTTCGAATTCGTGTTTTAATCGTTGAATCGCCGAATCACACTGATTTGTGGTTATAACGTCCTTGGCATCTTTTTAAATATTGTTTATATGACCGTGGCGTTATGGTTTGTAAAGCTTTTCTGAGAAAATAGGAATAAAACCCACACGTTTAGAATTTAGCACGACTCAGGTTTTGAAAGCGTGTGAAATGGAGTCAAATGCACCCAAATCAAGGAGGAAGGAAATGATACCACGGAAGAACGAACAAAAGTGTCGAAACACTGTTTCTAGTACAACAAGAGCTTCGCCTACTTTTTCCACGCGTTCGATGCCGTTCTCTAAGACGAATGGAAATAAAATGGGTTCTTTAGCTACCTCATCAGCAAACGTCTTTGAAGTAGATCAAGGAGCTGTATACACAATGAAAAGTGTAAAAGACTTGATAGAGCGCTTGAAAAATGAAGTCGAAAATGAACGAAGCAAGCGAGCCTCTCTCGCAAGACAGCGAGGTGAAGAGGCTTCGAAGGTGGTGGCACAGTCGAAGTTGGGTCAACCCTGTCATGCGAACGAGTTGAGGACGCACGCTGAAAGAGCTAGAAGCGATAAAAAATGTTACAGCTCTCTTACCAAAGGTGAGAACAGTAAGATATTAATAAATAGATAGTGAGTTGCTTGCGAAAAGTGTCCTTTTTCTACATGTACGCAATTTTCTGTCTGCAGACATGTTGGAGGAATTGCTATAGCAATATACAGGTATGCTAATATATTAGTCTAATATATTATTACTCTGTGTCGTTCTATATATTAGTCTAGTATATTAGTCTACTGTATGTTGTGTAGGTATATTTACCACAAACCGGGTTTTCCATTCACTTGTATATTAGTCTATGTAAATTATGTTCTGCTTGAAAAAAGTGAAACCTTAGTTTTGCACACACGACACAACCGACCCTTGACTTTTGTGTATACTTGCCGTCTGAAAAAGTTGAACACCTGTTCAACTTTTCGTATATAAAAGACAAGTTTACGTCTGCCACACTATTTTTGCTAGAGTTTCGTTGCACTTCTGGATAATTATTCTGAATTTATTTGGCTTTGTGGACGCCTTTATCAGAAAATGGAAGGAAACAAACGCAAACTTTCTTCCTAACGGTCTGTGAGTGTTCTTGAGTAAAAAACGGAGGTGGCCATAGTGTTCGTAAGCTTTTGCAGTATGTGTACTTAGGAAGTGCTTTCTGTGTGATGATGAGTAAAGCGGATTATGACTAATTTTTGCATCTATCTATTGCAGTAAACGGAAAACTGTTTGTATTCTTCTGCTTGTCATCGTCCACGGTTCAGGTCAACTAAACGTAAACTACCGGTCGCTATTTCCTCTTTGCCTTGGTAACTGACGCAAAATTTTGTATGCAGTTGATGACGGATGAAGTGTCAAATTTCCCTTGCCATATCTGGAATGGTAGAGGTGTTTATAACACACTTTTTCTTTAGTATTTAAGTTAACGGTAAACACAAATCCGTGTTCACTTAGGTGAAGATTTTTATGTAAACCCAGGTGTTATACTCGGCATTATGCACTTGGAATAGCCATAGAAATCGTACTTGGATTGAAACCTATCACGCAAGTTATAAAGAGAAGACCTCGTTCTGGTTGCGGTAAGCGGTTTATATTCATAAGATAAGAAGCCGAATTTATGGATGTGCAATTGTATTTAAGTAATCACAGTCTACCATCGGTTGATAGTATTGGCACATACAACACCACAAACTGGGCGTTAGTTGGTGCAATATAAAACAAAGAAATTAGCGAAAAACAAAAGGCGTATCATTGAGACTATTTGTACAATCCTGATGTAGTAGTAGATGGATTGGTCCCTTGTTAGATTTCTTATTCTACCGGAGTTTGGATAAAAAGTGAATCGAGGAGATTTTCACCACTTCAGGTTGCGGCACTCTTGCTTATTTGCGCTGAACTTGACACATACTTTTTACATCAGAAGAAAAGGAAGTGAGACAATGCTGACCATTTCTACGATCGCCGAATATGTCCGTATATTTTGCATCCCAAATTCTTGTCACCACAAGAATTCCAAAAATCTCACTTGGCGAAACGGAAATTCCAAAATTTAAGGTTTATACACTCACTGACTCTGGTAAGCTGCCATAGTTTGTGCAACGTTCTGGAGCGTTAAATTGGTTAACTCACAGTGTTGTCCAACTTTCGACGGCCAGAACAATGTACGATGGCTCTTCGTTTTTTATTGAGCCACCTGCCGAATTAGCTTTGTTAGTATTCATTCGATCTTCAGTGAAAAGTGAATCACTCATTGAGTAACTTCGAATCAATTTTGTAGCAGAGAGGACGTAACTACTGTATTACACATATTAAGTCATATTCACATTCAACCTTCCCCAGGAGCAAAAATTCTGATCTCCATTGTAAACCTAGAGCCTTACTGGTTTGTCAGGGTGATCTATTTTCGCATGTTTTTTGTTTTCTATATACCAAATTTGATGATGGTGGAACCAAAGGAAATGATATAATCTATCTATTCCGTTTGTTAATGATGTTATCAAAGGGATTGTTTGCCCTTGCTCCAAAATATATACATTATTGCGTAAATGTGATTCTAAATTTTGGCATGTTCTACGACGTGACAAGACCTGTTGTGATTGACTGATCTATGGGAATATCAGAAGTGCGGTTTGCTTGGTTTGTTGGATGTTTCGCCAACTTCTGTCAACTAGGGTGAGAGACGGACCAACGCCTACACGTTTGAGTGTTTTGATGTGATGAGTTCTCAGTAATGTAGTAAGAAAAATGTTCTACGTATGGTTGGCCCTACAGCAGAGGTTATTCAAAAGAACTAACTGTGACAAACAAACTGGCCAACCAAACTCAGGTGCATTAAGAAAACCTCGATGAGGATGCAGAGGATTTTTGAAACACAAACCACTCTATTTTACAATGAAAAGTGATGGTCATTATATGGAATGTAACAATTACTAAGTGTCTGCTGCCTTTGAGGGCCCCCGGAAGCCAGATAGAAAGTTGTTCAAAATATGCAAAGTAAGCTAAAACTTGCCCGAGGGGTAAACTGACGACAGGCAGAAAATTACTCGGGAGTCGGAAGTTGCAGCAGAATTTAAACAGTAAGTACTGAGTCAAGTGAGAAGGTATTTATTGCTGTGCGTAAGATTATCGTAGAGGTACCCCAAATGTATCAGCGCGCGCGGCTCTACGATGACAGCAGGTATTTTTGTGAGGGAACTTACATTGTCTTGTACTCCTTTTGGCGTATTTAATCCATACCAACTCTGCTTTAACAAATTAACTTCCAGCACATATATCGAGCGTGTTGTATTGTGACTAGACGTGTAGGGATTGCAATAATCCACGGATAACACATCATATCTTAATCGAGGCCTTGTGCTAACAAAGAATAGCAATTGGTTTAATCAACAGGCGTTTTTAACCGATTTTCTCATCTTTGGAATTGCTTGTGCGATTGTACACACTCAATGGAAGCCTGTTGTCTGTGGTAAGAAAAGCAGAGCTCGTTTGATACATTCTTGTTTGGAATAAAATTTTTATACAGAACTGTGAAACCTCTTCTGCCAGTGGTGAATTATTAGTCTTGTGACTGATCGCGACCAGCTGAAAACAACTTTATTGTTATTTAAACGACTATAGGGTTACACTATAACCGGTGGATGAATAAATTATGCACACCAAGCTTGGCCATGAATGATATACAATTTTCACTCATTTGGACGCTTAAGTCGTTGAACGATAAATAGTAAATTTGTGAGATGGACGTCGGTAGTGCATCTTCAAAGCTGTAATGGACATGTCCATGCCGAAGAATAAGGAGACTGCCGCTTCAGAATGTACTTCAATTAACAATCTTCGAAAACCAAGTAAATGCTACATACTTAATTATAAATATCGTACTACTCATAGAACGACCCTTGTTTTGCCAGCGGAAAACTGCTTATACGTGGCCGCTCTTTAGATGTAGTACGCTTTTGTTTACCAGAACAGCCGCTGTGATCGTGTTGTCAGTATTCAACTACAATCTGTTAGGAGGCAAACGGCGATTGTCACATTGCAATTCAAGGCAATTTCTGCTCCCAGTCAAGACCTTAAATTAAGTTTCTTAGGTATTTTACACAGAGGAGTTTTGCATGTAACATAACTGCAGGCCAATCGGCCGACACCCATCTAAATGGTACTTCTAACACTTAACAACTGTATCTGTCTGAGCTGGCTGTTGGCCACAACTTAGGGTTCTTTGGACGATTTTAATACATTAGTGGCGGTATGTGCAATTTGCTTTTGTTGTGAGATTTACAGACCCATCGATAGTTAAACTAGAATTAAGTGAATAAATTATACCTATCCACTGTTTGTATTATGACACACAACTGGAAGGGGCAAAGAATCCAAATGGGGTCTTCCATAATGAACGAACACATACCAGCGGAACTCTGTGGTTGAAGCCGAATTTCACAGAGAAATTACATCGTAGCTAGCTACGTTATTAGCACTTCTCCAGAAGGCTGCAATAGAACGGTGATATCATTATCGAAAATACCAGCTTGTAAATACACACGTCTCTTTCATTCACCCCAACCCTAATGAAAAACCTACAGCTAAACCTCTTCTTTATTCCATTTTTGCGTCAAATAAAATAAAATGTTTTGCTTGAAACTTTATAATCTTTATAAAACTATTAGCAATGATAAATTGGAGCCATATAAACAAAGAAGTTACTTATATATGATACCGTTTAACTGAAGGTGCGTTTAACTGCTGACTAGGTCTGTATGTTTAAAGAACATTAGTGTGAAGGGCCTTACTGTTCCAGGTATTTTGATCAGCACTCGCAGATATGTGTACCAAACGATTGCGTATTTGATATAAGATAAAGGCACGTTAGGTTTCCATGAGTCCGTTTGTTTACCTGTTCAACCAACAACGGTGATTTAACGTGCAACAGATGAAAGGCCTTGAGATAGAACGTTTCTCCGAAGGACTGGGCCGTTACATAGGTTCCGGAAGGAAACAAAAGTGGACAGCCACAAATCGAAGGCCCAATAATTCATACATATAACTTATAAAGTCAGACCTCCCAGTGGTGTCCATCCCATGATAGCACGCTTTGCTGCGGTGAGTTTGGGGTATGACCACCGAAATTCGGTTAACTCACTACTTCATCTACTGCACCACAGAATGTTAATTTCTACTTCTATAAGTCCAACAACTCTACAAGTAAAAGGTAATGAACTCACCTTTCTTGTGCACTATTACTACTACTTATAGGAGGGTTAGTAAAGTACCACAACTGACAACAAGTAAAAAGGTGCCGATTCATTTTTGTATCCAATTAAATGATACAAAGGCTGGGTGTGTACCGAAATGTGGCTAACCAGATGGTGTCAGAAACACCGTAGAACCGGCAGCGTGCAGAAGAATTCACAGGGCTGAATGTAGTAGGCTGTGCATTTAGAAATAGTTGAATAAACAATGTGAGTTTTTGGGGAAATGCTTTTCGCTGCAAAAGTAGCACACAGTGTAAAATGACGAAGAACAATAAAACCATCCATCCGTTCAAGGGCGCTACCACTGCAATGTGGCAAATGTTTTAGAGATCCGACAAAGCGTGTGGTGTCCAATCGTAACGAACAATGAAAATAATCGATGGGTTATATGTCCAGTGGAAAGGCACATGAGCATTAACAAACTGACTAAGTAGGTGTTACTGAATACGTAGTAACTGTAAACACCGAGTACAATCCACTAACTATGAGTTCTTTCAAAATACCTGTAGCAAAAGTGGCTACGTTTTTCGTTTGCTCAAATGAAGGATAGACTTGCGATGAAAAGTTATTCTTACTGTTTCTACTTCATAAATGAAAGGAACATGTCAATACAGCTGTGTATGTTAAGAGATAAACTGTGGGAGTTTGACCACTTTGACAAGGTGGATGAATCATCCGGCACGGCAACAGAAGGATATCAAATAAGGTATTTGATACAATATGATGTTACCTACAGAGTTGGTTGCAAAAGTGTAGCCAGCAACTAACATGAATAT
The DNA here is from genome assembly GCA_013368495.1 of Paragonimus heterotremus. Classification (NCBI taxonomy): domain Eukaryota; kingdom Metazoa; phylum Platyhelminthes; class Trematoda; order Plagiorchiida; family Troglotrematidae; genus Paragonimus; species Paragonimus heterotremus. Next base: position 26,507 of record LUCH01002098.1, read on the forward strand.
CGTAAAAAATGACACCTAAGGCTGGGCCAAGGTCATACCTTGGAAAATGTTGCGGTTAGTGGTGACGAGCAATAAAACCCAGCCAACAAAGTAGGAGAACTGGTTACGAACCATGAGGCGCACATCTGATTGGTATAAAGCTGATATTTGACTGCCAAGTCTTTGATATCATGAAGTAACTTATCCTCATTAGTGCATCTAAATGCATTATTTTGATCTAAAGACATCTTCAAACATCTCTTTATTTTTTGTTGAGCAATTATGAAATGGGACGAACCAGGCGAGCGAGGGCACCGTATGTTGAGTGTGGATTACCATAGACGGAGTAGGTAAAACTCCTGAAATTCACGTAAGCTTCCCTTCGATTAAAACCGTTTTTAAAAGCTTAAAATGTTACTGGTCCGCTTGGAATTGGATGAAATTTGGTAGATGCATTTCAGGGGATGGGGCTCCAGTATTTAGTAAATTTGTGTTATTTAAATGCTTTTTTGAACAACTCAGCTGGCGGCACGCAGAAAAACCATGCACATTTGCTGAGTGCACCAGTGGTAAACCCTTGGTTATATTTGCACTTCAGCACCCAGCCAGATAATTTCACTATAGTCAGTTAAATTTCTAACGGGGCATTTAAATAGGCTGAAGAAGGTAACGCTGTGGGAAATGCGGAGTCATTAAGTGATGTTCGTTTGAAGTTATGATTGAGTCCTTCGACATCAGCAACGTATTTCTTGGCAAGAGAGATTAGTTCAGTCGGACTCAGTCGTTTGACAGACTTTGTGACGGCAGTTGCCATTTAACTGTATGTAGCTGTAAACCTGATATAAACCAGTTGTTGCAAATCTAACACGTTTTGGAGCGCACTTTGCCAGTGGAAGGTCATTTACTTCATGAGCGTTTTTCCTCTTCCTGTCCACAAAATCTTTTGAGCCGGGTGGGACGAATATCTATCAACATAGACGAGGATTCTTTGGGGAGGACGCCAAATATTGAAGCTAAAACGGAGGCACTTATTTTAGTGATCACAACAAATAAGATTTCGATCGCAAAGAAGTAAATTTAGTGAGGTTTTCACGGGTACTTAATATAGGTAGAAACAACGTATCTCCTTCCAGATGGCTACACTTTTATCAGTTGAGAATCCTGAGGGATATTACGTGAAACGCATTCCGTTACATTTGGGTTGGCCTCCAATGAAAAGATAGAAAGTGTGTGCTTAAAGCGCGATCAGCTGGATGATTTTTAAAAACTTTATTAAGATTAAAGCCAAACGTTTCTAGTCTTTCAAACTGAAAACATAATGGTACATCTTTGGGGAGGTCGCAGTTTTTTAGAAGTATTTAACACGACCTACACTGACCTTGTTTGTCTAGTTCATTAAGACGGCAAGCAGGTGTGCATTGCAAGCTACAAGCATTTTTTAAATTCTCACCAGTCGATTACACAAAACATTCAGTTATATTGGTTAAGCGTGTGGCACCAATACATTGAAATGAACGAACATCACATGGGAGCAGTCAGAGTTCACTGCAACGGTAACGAAATTGATTGCGTCAGCACCTTTTACCAACAAAGGGCCAGTGCGTGACGCTTGATTAGCAATGCCTCGGAGAACATCAACAGCCTAAGGTTGTGGTTGCGCAATAGGACCATGAGCGAATTGACGGGGTTAATCACATGACTTGTTGCGATTAGATGATTCGTGATCGAAGACGCCGGATTTCTGTTCGAGTGTTGGCATACTGACCCGCGTTGAGTCACTGTTTGCACTAGCCACTTGGGGATGTGCTCCGCCTTCCTTTGTCGTAAGTTTCGGTCTGTTCTGCCAATGTATGAGTCACCGCAACTGCAAGTGAACTGATAGATAACACAAGAGGCAGAGTTTTCCGAGAAGGAACGGTCGGGGCAGTGGAGATTCATCCTTCGGGTGGAAAGCAACAAGCGCAATTCCGCTGTGGGATATGTGTGATCAGTGGCTGATTTCAACTTTCGACTTACATCGGTAATATTGTGGTCACCTGTTTAAGGAGGGGTGATAAAAATCTGCTTCTTCGGTACTGACTGGTTGAAATGATGGTCACTCGTCCCTTGCACTGAATATCAATAAATTTGGCCGGATATCCATTCGCCAGCAGAACACTCTTCAAGAGCTCCTCTATAGAATTCAGATGATTGACTGTATACATTTTCCTTGCTCGGTGAAAAATGGTTCGTACCAAACTACGTTTGTAAGCCACGGGCGCAGATGAAGAGAATTGTAGGTATCGTTCACTCTATATGACTTTTCGATAAACAGATCTATTAACTGTGCAGTCTAAACTCCTAGAAATAAGGACGTCTAAGAATGATGGTGAGTTATCTACCTCTTGTTCATGTGTGACACGGAGATTTTGATGAGTGGAATTAAAACCGATGTAAAAGAGTGATAAAAGGATCAAAATCGGTGAATATCAGAATGTCATCGACATAACATGTATAAAACAAGGAACGGTCAATACAATCCAATAGTCCATCTTCGACATCGACTGATTAGAATAAAAGAAATGCTTGCATCTTGTAATGTATGTCATCTTGACGTCTTAATGAACTGGATAAAAAGAACTCAATGTTTCAAGTTTGTCTAGTGTTGAAACGTTTTGAAACCGGTGGCTTTTGAATAATTGCGCCCTCTCAAAACAGCATAGAAGGTCTACAGATGGAATGAGATGACTAAAGGATTCTACTGCTTGAACAAACTGTATTCAGTGTAGATTAAAGATTGATGATGTAATTCGCACAGTCTTCTGGTCACTGACACCATTCACTTGAATATATTGACAGTTTACATGAACAAGATGAATTGCCCATTGTAAAGTTGTAAAATCCCCCTCATATTAACCGGCAAGACAATAGCGTTGCAGCCAAACCCACCAAGTGATAAAGACCTCGGTTTTTTTCACAACTGAAGGGGAAAGGATGGTCTCGCAACCGTTTATATCTATCCTGTTTTAAGTGTAAATAATGCTTCAGGGTCGGATACCGCTCGATCTATGCTGAGTCAAAAGACGAACGGTCTCTGGGCTGGTTTTATAAGTTGAATATGATTTGCCTGAATACAACAGGCGAGTAGGCTGTTTTTACCAAAAAAAGGGTTGATGTCAGATGCTTCAAATAGGCGACTTGAGGTATTGAATCACCCACCAGGCAAACATAGTGGAGAAGAACATAGAGGCAAATGTTGGCACATTAAGCGGCGGGAATGTGAGATCATACACTCTAATATGCATCCCAGATACGACGCAAAAAATATAGTGTTAAGACTTGGCGGTTCGTGAATACAAAGTACTTCCTTGGCCAGCACTGATGTTGCAGAAGAGATCTCCTCATGTACCTTAGAAGACTGGCTAAAACTTGGCGACCTCAGCCATTTCTGTAGAGAGCGCGATATACGTTTCTTGGCGACATAACCACGTTTTACGTGGGGCTATTCAGCGTCAACCGCAAAATACTTTGGTTTCATTCTTCTGTTATACTTGTATTATGCAGTTACATGTTTATTGGTTATTTCAAGTTGAACGCCACCCACAACTGAACGCAAATTTTGTATTCAGATAGGCCTTTTGATCAGCTCACGCGTCTGAATGTGAAGGCTAAAAATATGTGTGGATGATGTTCAAGTTGAAATGAGCTAAATCCCCAGATTTTAACTAGTAAAAGTGACTTTGCTTAATGACAAATAAACCGACATCAGTTTCAGTCTCTGTTGACTTTTAAAGCAATCATCAGAGACCTAACTGTATGACCAATAACTAGTATCGAAGTTTACTGCTACAAGTCGAAAATCGTGTTGTTGTGGTTGTTACTTCAGCCTCATTTGGTTAATTTCATGCACAATTCTTGTCTCGAAATGAAAATGCTTCCAAAACGAATAAAATTACTAATTTTCAAGACTGCATGCAATATAGTATTGGCCAAGAAGTTTTTCCTTTTATAATCAATGTGCGTCCAATTTTAAAACTTTCTACGTTATCATGGCCGCATGAGTCTTCTGTTTTCGATAAACAGCAATAGCTACGTTTAACAGTTTTAATACCCACCACAGCAATAATGAAGGGGTTAGAATTTGAATTTGAATGCAAAGTACTCTTTCAACACATGGACAGTTTGCGAACGTAGATTAAATTCAAAAGGCCTATACGCTTAAGTAAGAATACTTTTTCAAAAATAGTGAAGAGTTTTGGCTAAATCAAAACAAAACTCGTTGATACGACATTCGAGTTTGACTGAAAAATGAAATTTTATTTTATATTCTGTTTGGACCCACTGTCTCGTTATGACTGAAACCGAGTTATGTCTGTTGGCCTCATTAAAATATCTGTGGACTCCAGTTTTATTTTTAACCGTTTCCTTCCAAGCCCCTGCCACGAGTGTCTTGTTATTGGTTCATCTTCCGTGTACAGTTTCTTCCGTAGCTACCCATGTAAGTGTAGGAAAAATGGAACCTGACAGCCATAAGTAAATCATCTTTAGTGCAGGAGACGGATAGTGTTTTACTAAGTCACACTAAAATCTAGCTTGCAGTTTTGTAAGTTCTGAATAAGTCAGTTGTTAAATGTTTCATTTGGTCTCTTCTATTTACGTTGCGCGATAAACCCTTAGGTAAGGAAGTTTCTCATGTAACTATCTTCCGGGGCGTCATTGTGAATTGCTTTAAGAGTCCATCCATGGCACTGTGCTTTGCTCGACAAGATTACCCCACAGTTTGCAGTTGGCTGATCAGCTGAACTAGCTGCAATTGTGCTTTATTTTCTGTACACAGAGTCTATGTTATGGAAGAAAGTTTTTAGCAAAATTCTCCACAACAAAATGTCCGAACTACATATCTTGTAGTTTTTACGTGAGAATGTGACAAGTGACTCTCTCCGGCCAACTCACTTATCGTCAGCTTATTTCCCTTTGTTAGAAGTGACGGATTGATGGTCTTGAATTGGCACTAACTAGATATTCATGCTTGTACGCACGAGCTGTTCACTTCAAAGATGTACCGAAGGTTTCTGATGCGTTTCCAGTCTGAAACTGCTGAAAACAGCTTGTTGATTTTAGTATTTTACAAAAACAATACCAGGAAATACCCCCATCAAAATGCTAGGACCCGAATAAAAGCGTAGACTGATCTCATTCGAATTTCAGGGTGTAAGGTGAAAAATTCCGAAACGTTTGCGGTAATCAAGCTATCAGTATTTTCAGAAAATGAAGCTGTCAGGGACTGGAGAAAGCTGGGTGTACAATCAGTACGCTTGCCCTCGTAAATATATGCGGTCACTTTCAGTGTAGCGGATGAAGCTTCCTTAATTGTACTAAATGTCGCTTAAACTTGAAGTACTTCAACGATAATAAAGCAAGAAGAAAATTCGGAAAGAGTTCAGAGTTGTATATACTCAACAGTTATAATCCTCGTATTTTGTAGTACTAACAGGATTCGGTGCAAACTGCGGTGTGATGTAGCAGATGTAATCGTCCAAAGGTGATTTAACTGAATGTCATTCAGCGTGAAAGTATTCTGTGCATTAAGTCAGATGAGTGATTGTTATTGGACCAGCGTGTCCAGTAATTGCCTGTCTTAGGTTGAGGTACACTGCAGCAAAACGTTATATTCAGTCTCGTAAGGGTAGTCTATAGAATGTTGCAAACAGAAGCATTTAGAGGAACAGCATTAAAACGTGGGATTCGAACTGGTTGAAGCGATTACTAAAATAACCAGAACGGCATCTTCGAGTGGTTTACGAAAGACTGCAGAAGAAATATTTTTTTATGAGTTCCGGTTCACAAACCTGAAAGGCCGTCAGATGCTGGATAGAATATTGTTGACAACAATGCCTTAATGATGCTAGAGTACCACAGACGGACATATATTATCAAAGATTCTTCTCCAGGTTGGTAGGTTGAACAAGAGGAAGAATGTCGTTATACTCACATCTGGGTCAGAATTGTTATACAGAAACTATATTACTAATAACTCGGTTGATGATGGTTCATTTACTCTGCTACGTCATACTTGTCCGTTGGCTGAATCGGTGACCAAATGATTGAGCTCATCTGGTAATCATTTTGTGACGGTTGTATCTTTGAGCGACATTCGGAATCAACAAATTTCATTTGGAGTGCTCTGCTGATTATGTGGAGGTCGAATTACACACGACCAAACTATGTAGTTGAATTTCGCAAACTAAAATTACGTGAGCAAGAAGATAAAATCCAAAAGGTGCAAGAAAAAGGTCCAAGGAAATGCCCGTAAAAACAATAGGTTAATCTAATGAAGTGAACGAAATATAATACAGAAATTAAGGTGGAATTAAAGCGTAATCATTTTATTGTTTAGTTACCTACTCAGTGTTAGATGAATAACATTAAGACATAAGAAACAAATTGACAAATGAAGACCTAACTAGATATCAACAATCAAATGTATTCCGTCCTATTTCACTCGCATGTGTTTCCGGTAAATTGCTCATCGCTCTCTTATTAATCAGTTTACATGGCATGGTTATAGCTGAATTTCATGGAAGTTTTTTGTTGTTTATCAGACTACTGACTAGCACGTACACGTCTTTGATGTTCCGTGATTGAAAAACATTTAACCCTGTATGTACACTTGTTATAGCTGAGTGCAAAGCGTGAATGTCGTTTAGCTGAAAAATTCAGTACCGTTTTATTCAACTTGATGTGTTTGGGTATAAGAGCAAAAGCAATAAACCTTTGTAGACAAAAAAATTGTGACGGTAATTCACAAGTTTGGACTACCTAGTATCATTTTTGCATGCCATTTACCATTTGGATAAATCGTTTTAGTAGAAATGATATCTTTTAAACCGATTAGATGTTAGGGGCACTTTCTGTTGCGTACTTACCTAAGAAGTTGAAAGGCTTGTTGATCGATGTGAATTTTTTTATCACAGAATACGAGCTGTATGATCCAAGTAAATCTTGCGATTACCACCCTAAACTGGTGATGTTTGTAAGTGTAAATTTTATCAGAGCAAGACCGTGGGTCCATTCATTGGATATGAACATCATTAAAACACACCTTGCAGATAGTTTAACACATGGGAGCCGTGCGTTATTTATGTACCCCGGTAAAAAGAAAAGGCGAATAGCTAACGTTTTTAGTTAATAAACGGGAAGCGGTTAAAGTGAATACTATTCTCAACGGTAATTTAGCGAAAAGTCAATATTTCAAAAGAGCTTCAAATGCAAACATCTATGTTTTGGTTGAACCCTAGATCTTTTCCGTTGAGTCTATTTTAGATTGCTTAATCGGCCAAATGGCCGGAATGTAAAAAATTCAAACTGACACATTCCTTTCCTGTTGTGTCAACCGGCAATTACAAACTCCGGTGTCTTTAATACACAAAAGGGTCTGTTTTTTAACAGGTTCCAGTATGCAGCAAATTTGAGTAGGCTGCCTATATGACATTCTGCTCCTCATTCAAAGAGGTGGTATGGTGGCCATTAAACTAGCTAACTACCATCTAGTATAACTTTTACAAAACCATAAGTCCGCCTATTTCTAATAGGTTTTCAATAATTTTTCGTGGCATGCCACTTCAACAATGCACATTTCCGGAAGCTCACACATGCCTGCTTGATAGAAGTGAAAATTTGTGGAAGAGATCATTTTGCTTACAAGAAACACCACCTTCTAGGCACGATACAGCGAGTAAGACAATTTTTCTTCAGTGAACCTACAAAATGCTACCGTACTTGCAACTACTCTCTGCAAACCCCACTGACTTTTGGGAATATGTAAAAGCACTCCGGCTGCTCTAAGCAGTTGCAAATTATTCAGAGACCTTAGGTCTTCGTCTGTAACAATGATATATTCAACATACAGAGGACAAATTTATTCACAGAGCTGAACAGCAACGATACCATATAAGTACCTGTTGAATTACAGTCTGGCTGGTATGAAATAATCCAATCGCTGCCACCAAGAAGCCATATAATATATATATATATATATATATATACAATATATACACATAGGATGGGCTAATGTCAAGCAACTCAGGTCTAAACAGAGGCCTTCTGAAAAACTGTATTCCACATGTAAGATATTCGCACCAAATTTAGTACGAATGAAATCAGACAGTTTGCGCGTTATGTTTAGCATGCTACTGGTGAATCGACTGAGGACATCACATTTGAATAGTCTTGTCAGAAAACATAAAGTTATACTGAGAACCAAATTTCTCACCTGCTTCGGTCAAAAGCTCATGAGTAACGTAAAGACAACGGTTCTTTGCATGATCGGAGTTGTGGGAAATCTTTACAGCTAAACCTGAGGTCGGCACAGACCGATAGGGTTTGTTTTTATTACCAGCTGAGGATGGTCGCTTTACTTAATCGAATGACTACAAAACAATTTGGAAATTACTGAACTAGATGGTGATCATCAGCTTCGGATGTACACTGAAACCTATTCATCGTTCTGATTTAATTTATCTGCCCTTCTACACCTCTAATTAATTCAGCTGAACGAACACAACAGCCTTAAAATTGCTCATTTGCCTTATTAACAATGACACTCTGGCATCAATCCCTTGTTTACTCGATACTCGCTGGGAACAAACTGAAAATCCTAAAAAGGAAGAATCGAAAAACAAAGCAATCAGGTGGACAATATCCGTAACAAATTCAATACGAATTTCGTCATAAAGTGTGACCGTTGTGCTAAACTAGTGCTAGTCAACAAATTGATGATTGAGTCTGAATAAGGAATTATCGACGATCGACACTCTCGAAATGGATGAAATACAGAGTATTCCGATTTGCTCACAATAGCGTGCTATTCTCAGTCAGTTTACAGAGGTTACCAAGATTGATTTTAAGAGTTACGTGGAACAATCAGTGATGATGGCCAACTTATGATAGAGTTCAGAATAGTTGTACAAATAGTTGTCCATGCTTTTTGCTATTTCACAAAAACACCGGTAATCTGTAGGTAAAATCCGTGACTAAGGGTTGAAGTAAATTGAATTAGTTGTGCGCTCGAAAGAACGCATTGCCAACTTTAATAAATAAATGACTGAAATTTGTAGAAACTCACCATGTAAAATTGATCACGCAGTCATAGGAATGCTGACGTTTTCTCAACTTGTTAGCGGCTAAAACAATAAAGCCGAAAATTTATGAATGCACATAACTACTTCCCCGGTTCCCGTTTAACATGGAGACATTTAACCTAGATACTTAAGTTTGGCGTTAGGTGCTTTTTCTGGAGGGAATAATTTCCCAGAACTGTATGCAAACTAACCTTAATACTCCCTCACTACTGCGATCACCAGTGTTAATATAAACCCTCTTTTGTATTTGCCTAGAATGTTTGAATCTCAACTACTCCATTGACAGACAAACTGCGTAAGACCTGCTCATGTGAGTCTAAAATTATCGGCAGACAATCTTGTGTGACTCCAAAGACCAATGCAGGTTTGTCTGAGGGTATTTGTTTATAGGTTTGGAGTAGGTAAAGGTTCATTGCAAAATGTGGACGATGGTCTGTAGTGATGACCTCTAACTAGTTCGGTACTTCGGCCACAGCGCTTATTATGGTTCTGCAAAAAAAACTTTCCCTCAACGATGAAATACAGCTATTGATAAATTGATTAATGATAGCACAACGTTACTAGCAAGTTGTAATAGTCTACGTTCCAACCAACTCGGGTGGCCTTCTTCAGGAATGTTGCAATCAAAGTCATACTAGCAAATTTAGTGTGCTACAGTTCAACTCTCGTGCGCAATACAATCCGATTAACGTTTGTCTTAGATTTTATCACAAAGAGTCGAATAGTGTTAGTTAGACAATGTTTTCTACATAAACATTTCATTCATTCTGAGCGTATTTTAATGTAACTAGGCTATAATAGAACAAAAGCTAACGTCCAGTGCTACAGTACTCGAACCAGATACTGCAGGTACTGCAATTACATTCTTCCACAAATCGGTGGATTGCAGTACACACATAACTTACGTCACCATTTATCGCTATGCCAACAGCATTTTAGCACAGGCAGTGTCAGCCAAGTGATCTGCCTCGATAACTGATACTGTCCGGCTCCTGTCAGAAAATCAAGGTGCTTATGTTTGCGGTGTCATTTTCACCAGCAACCCGCTAGTGGAGAGGGTAGTTGGTCATTCGATGTCGTAGATTTCGTTCGTTTCCACTAATGTGCACGTCATCAAACTTACAAATGAACTGGTTGACTAGGTGGAGGAAGGAAAGATTCGGCAAGCTAACTGAGGAAACAAATTTTACAGCAGAATGTAAAAAGCTGAGTTAAACAATGGGATAGGTGCGTTCAAACGCAGGCTGAAAATTGTGCCTCGGGCCGTTTGCCAAACGATTGTCATTGAAGGCAAGCGTGGGGAGCATTTACTTTTTTGCCTTTGTGTACAATGGACTTTTGGATATCCTCCGCTTAGTGTGAACAGCAACGGATGTTTTTAGATAGCCATTGTTTGCACAGGTTTCCACGAAGGTCTATGTTTTTATTATCGATTATCGTGGGTGCCAGGACGTCTTGATTACAGGTTTTTTCTCACGACAAACATTCCAGCAAGCACCCTGGAAAGGATGCACCCGGCTCGAGTTTTGCGTAATCTAAACTTATTGAAGCAGTGGCCACATGAGTCGGAGTACAACTGTCGACTGTAGCATTACCAAACAGATATAGTTTAGGCGGAAATTGAATTTCAGGCCATTTTTCCCAAGGAAATGGCGTCTACGAAACTGTGTGTCTACAAAATTTGCAATCGAACACGAGTGATCTTTGCCTTAAAGTTTCCAAAATAGCGACCAGTTACCGGGAACCAGACTTCCGCTGTAGTGTGGCATTTCCACTAAATCGAGATTGTGCAGTTGCATGATTTGAAGAGTTCCTGGAATTTACTTGCCATAGTGAGGGTTGTTATCAGGCGAGCGATTCGCTTTTAATTTTCATCCCCCTACGGACACGGTGTTCAGTTTAAGCAATCTATCCGTAATCAAAACGCGTCTATCTTTTGGAGTCTGTTGCCTCAAACCCAAGGTTCGTCCTTCATGAATATGAACGCAATTCATTGAAACCCTACGGTTACGGTAACGTAAACTTTGACAAAAGGAGCAGATCCTACAACAAATGGCCGACTGCCCCTGGTGGTGGCTGATACGAATAACGCAATGAATGTTAGTGACTCAGTTCTCCACCAGAAGCCTGTTTTGAAAATAAACCACCTCAGCGATCCTACTGATCTACGCAGAAGGTTGTTATGAAGTCAGTGTTCAACGAATCTATGACACTGTAAAAACGTCGTCTGACTGTTTATCCGGAACATGCTGAGAAAACCTATGGTACTCACACAAATCTGCTCATGTCCGTCCATCTTCTTCTTACAGAAAACACTGTTCACAAGATATTCGTTATGTCGATAATGGTTGACCACCTTCTATTTTCTTTGCGTTATCGACTTGAACGAGTAAAGTTGCTGACATTCAACCAAATTTCTCCTCTTCCCCGACTACTCTGTTGGAACTAAATCACTCAATGGCTCAGAAGTTTGAAGATCGTTCATTTCTGCTTAAGTGATAAAGAACACTGCCAAAATGAACACATACAATTATTGTTGAACCCACACGACTACGACTTGTCAACCTACGAACACATCTGACGGTGTCGCAGTTACTCCAAAGTTATGTTGTGGACATACCTCATCAGCAAAGGTACGTTCGACGACACACGAAAGCAGTCAGCCTTACTAAGTTGAACAAGTATAATGGTAAGTGCAGCGCATGATGTGTTTAAACAATAATCAGGCTTTATTCAACTGAATGAAACTGAGACTGTAGGAGATAACCGCCTTGAAGGGTAAAGTGTGCTGTCCATATTTCTACCGGAGGCTGACTGTCACGGCTGAATGGTTGTAATAGTGGACGGCCATTTCTTGTGTCTAAGGTATAAGCAAGCAAATAGAGAGCAGATAAGCGGTTATCACAACAGCATGTTCTTCAGCAACGAAAAGCTCACTGGAGAAAGCTGGGGGATTCCGGTTTACGTAAGTTAAATATCACCCGCAATTAATTGTAGCCGTTTCATTCCCATAGATTTCCAGTCAGCTGCTTTCAAAAAGAAGCACCGTATTGGAGTTTCGCTCCCGTTAGAGTTCGTCAGTGGTGCCACAACGGGGACTAAAACTCCGATTAGGTTTTTATGAGGTAACCGTGGCTACCGGTGCGCCAGATACCTCACAATAGGCTCGATTGAATTATCCTATGTAATCACTCAGCCACACCTAAGTGGAAGCTTCTACAAGAACCATACAGAGGGGTTTGAAGTACTCCCGTTGGTTCTACTCCTGAAGAACAAGAAAGATAGATTCTCCCGCAAAGGACTGAATACAGCGTTGTTTAACCTCTACACGGTCTCGCGTCTCAAGTGGCTCTAAGTGAGAAGTTGTGACATTTATTTATCCATCCATTTGTTTAAGTGGAATCGTACTGAGTCGTGACGGTGATACTGACAGGATTTTACATAAGAGATATTGAAGTTCGATGAGCAACCTAACAACGGGCGATTAATAGTGAGTTTGTTTAAACTCAAAGTTATGGGTGACGGTGAACTAGTTATACTGGAAGACAAAGCAACACCCAGTTCCTTTTCAACAGACTGTGAAGTTTGTCTTGGAATTTATATCGTCATACGTTTCAGAGGAAGTCATTTCTGTCTCGATATTGCTCTCAGTAAATCTTCTCCAAGTCTCACAACCGCTGCACCTGTTCCATTAATTACATTTGTTGGGATAACCAAATTGCATTGCAGAGTTGAACGCAAGTGAGAAATTCTGGAGCTCGCTTGTCCAACGCTTATTAAAAAACGTAAAGATAAATGGCACTACACAAGATATAAAGCTTACTCTTGGTTGAGAATAACCTAACCTGGGCCAAACTACGCTCGAATTGTTGGCTAATTGCATGTCTTAGCTCTACATAGTGGTTGACAAGAGGGATGGAAGACTATTCTCTGTTGACCGTTTTCGTGGGTGGACCACCAGTTTTGTAACTACTGTGCTTGTGATTTTCCTGTTTAGGGATTCAGGGAAACAAACATTCGTGTTCTGTGCGTGATTTTTAGGCTTTTGTATCAATATCTTGATTCAAAAAATTGAATGCCTTAAGCTCAGAGTGAGCAAGCTTACTTTCCTCCCAAATTTTTCACGCGGTACAGTAGAAAACAAAAAACTGTGATTACAGGGAGGAACATTTATTGCAGGACCTATGTTGTGGTGTAATATTCAGCTGTCATTAGGAAGAACAATATAGACCTGAGCTGACTCGTTTGAGTGATAACAGCTCAACAAATTACACATTGGTACGTTGTGTATAACTGAACTCTGTATGTGCTGATGGCATTTAGTTTGTAAACAACCTTGTCCGCATAATCGGTACCTGCTCAATAAGTCATGTTGTTTGCCTTGGTATTGCAGTGTGACGCAGAAATTGGTACTAAGCCTCCGTGTGTGTATCTATATTCTAATCAGGTTCACGTTGCACAGATGTTTTCATATTGTTACGGACACAAACCCTAAACTATTCACAACTTTTTGGGTCTATTATTAAACTTCTTAAAAAAGGACTCATTGTTAAATAACTAACCCGTTCAATTTGATTTTTTCCAAGTGAATTGAACTGTGTAATCAGACCGGTACTCTCGTAACATTAGTACACGAGACAAGATCTCTTGGTAAAGAACGAAATCGACGCAGAATGCAGCCGCAGCGGAGATATAGTCAAACAAGAGTTCCAATAGATACCATTATGAATGGTGCGGTACAAGAATGCTAAATGATTCTACAAAATAAGTCCGATCACATTACTTCCACTTCACAGCATTCCCACATAAAAAATCAGTTCCCTAGAATGACCAACTTTGTACAACTGATTCGCATTCTGTACAGAGCATGCTGAATTACAAGGCCATTCTTCCAAATCCTACAGCGGAGATTTTCTCGATGTTCGGACCTTCACGAGGATAGTTGCACAATATTTGTACAAGTCGCATTTTAATAATATGTCACCGTTCTAATGAACGGCGACTTCTGTCATTCAAAGCATTTAGTTTTTCACCAGCAAATTAATACAGTATTTATTGGTTGATTGTGCTGTATTCATATCTGAGTGAAACTTAGATGTACCGGGCGTTGTTATTAGATGCACTACAAATTGTTCGTTCGACTTGTCTTTCATAAGTCAAATAATTTGGTATGTTAGCTACCTGAAGCAATCGGCCATCGGGTTTATACCATAATAATGGGTACTATCAAACAATACTATAACGGACGGATGAAAATGATTGTCATAATAAGTGACTACTTGTGTGGATCTCAACCATTACATATTTGTTCTCAGTACACAAATATTGCATATTTTAAATGGACACAGATAAATTTCTAGATGTGCGGTTCTCTGTTACCGCGTGTAGAGTTGATTCATTTCTTGGTCAAGCTAAACAAATGAAAATAGTCTAGACAGTGTCTAATTACCTTTAAGTTTTAGTGCTGTAGAAGCGCGGTTAAAACTTTACGTGCACAACGCAACATGTAAGTTGAAATGCTACGTACGTCGGCAAATAGGCAGACATGTTTTGGCAGTTAGGCGTGATTTTCCCTCACAGATATATATATATATCTATTATGGTGAACATAGCACACAACGTAAACGACTACAATGTGTACCAAGCTGTATTTAGTAGATAAGCGAAAGATATTCTGTTAGTAGCTAGGAACCAAACAGATAGATTGTGGGCAGAAAATAACACTATACTAATGTTGGAAGATGGACAATCAAACTGACTATCTTTCTTCGACGTCCTGGTGAACTGGAGAAGTGTTAGCTTGATTTCACCGTCAGCATAACGAAAACAAACTAGGACTGGCTATTTTCTGCAGTCCCGGATTTTTCGTCTTACACAATCTATGCAAGAGGTGTCAGGTGTGTTATTCAGCAGAGTTCCAGATTTTTGCAAAAGGTACCTTATTACAAGGAGTTGTCCAGCCTTCATCCAGAGAAAACTAAAATTTATTGCCGCAGTATCAAGTTTTCAACGATAAAATGTTGATGAAAACAACAGTGCCAAAGAAATCACTGTACGTGAGAATTCCCTTTATGGTTGAGTGTTCTGATAAGAAAATGAAATAACGCTTAAACGCCATTACCTCTTGAACCTGAAACACTATTCATCTAAGTATGCTGCTGTGCTTATTATCAAGTACAATTTTTCCCAGATTGAATAACCATGATGCTTCACTCAGTTACCGTGTGCTGTACACAGTTTTGCACACCTGTAGGTAGTACTACATTGGGAAGACTGACAGTCCGCTTGACCCACGGATCAGTCAGTTATCTGCATACTGAGCGTGTGCAAAGTCGGATTGAAGCAGTCGGATGTTTGTTTTACAAGGATAAGTTGATCATCATTCTGGTTAAAAGCAATATAACACTTCACCCAAACTTAGCACAATAGTCTAAAGTAGCCAACGACAGAAAGTGTTACGGTTAAACAAAAGATGTTCACTTATTTACCGTTAAACAGAGTAGAAGCAGTCGCTGAAGCTCGATTAAACGTTTTTCAGAACTATGTCTATGAGTTGACCGTGGCTTGCGTTCATTTTAGGCGGTTAACGTGAGACACTGTTCACATTCAAGGACTGATTGGAATTTTGATCAGTCATTTTGAAGTCAGGACACTAGGCTCAAGGTGCACACTTATTATAACAATCGCTCGGTTGACGTTATATTTAACTCATTAGCGTAGTTTATTTGAATTGAGCCGACTCACCTTTTGGAAAACGTACGGCGCTTGAAGTGCCCACAGCATATTTTCTTTTGCTTGCCTAACAGAGAGCATAAAAAGTGAAGTGTGATGCAATTTCTAGGAGTTATCCCCCAAAGTTTTTGTCAAAAGTATGTTTGAAAGCAGCTTGAAAACCTGTTTGTTGCACAGAATTTGATTTGTTTTAAAAATCACAATGTAGACACAAAAAATGTGGATACCAAAGCAACTAAGGGAAACATGATCGCAGTACACGTATCACTCTATGTTCTAGTTTAACGAGTAAATCAAAGGTGCGTCTGAAGTTAACTGGTCAAACTGAATTACTAGGTTAAAGACAGTATATAATGCACGTTGTATTTTCATCAGTGCAACTTTCTAACATCCCGGAAACATGGTCAACCGTGAAGCTGGAAAATATGTTATTTACTGGCAGTGTGTCCTGGTGTTAGTATGTTCTTTTACACACTTGCTCACAGTGAGTACTTGTCTGGACGAAAGTTTACTGAGGCTTTCGTGAACGTGTATGATTAACTATCACCCACTGTAATCGTAAACCGCCTGAAATAACTGAAATTAGATTGACGTGAATTTCAAACGGTCACATTATTCATCGTTGTTCTTTTGTCCAGTTGTGTACACACAAGTGATATCATAGGTTTCTGGCTAAAATGTTTGCAAGGTTACCTCCAAATATTCATTCATTTTTGTTATTGTTCAGACGAAAAATAGAAAAAGCATTACACCGGATTCTTTGTTAATATTTCGCATCTCATAGTGTCCAGTACAAAACAATCGCATTCCTTGAACAACTCGGTGGACAACATCTACGGTTTCGCAAGTGACCTTCAACTCTCACACAACGGCTTTCTTCATGATGGAACTCGTTCACCAAGCGATTTTTCGGCATCTTCACAACCAACTGGGATAAACACGCGTAACGGGAATGGAGCAGTGAGTTGATCTGAGCTTGATTAAGCTCTGTATCGATTTTGGAATAACAAGCCTGTATTACAAGACTGTGGCAGTTAATATTCTGTTGTTTACTCCTAATTACCATGGTATCTCCTCGTACACATGCGAACTCAGACATTTAATAGTAAACTAAACAACTTTAATCTCATCCTCTCACGTTATCTCTCAACTGGGTATTCGTTTCATCTTTTACTTCTGGTCGCCTTGCTGTTAGAAGTCGACATCAGTAATTGATGTATTACTGTTGTTACGGATGACGATGATGATATTGGTTGTTTAGAAATGTCATAGTTGAGAACTGTTGTAAATCACTGCACGAACCGGTATATCGTGAGTAATATCTATTTTCAAGAGTTATATGGAACAAGTCGGGTCACTTGATGAACAGCTGACTGAATTGGTACCCCTAGACATCCTACTGGCTGTAGTTGACAACGTGTAGTTTCAGAACGACTTGCAAAATATATCTGCGAAGAAAAGAATAAACAATTGAAAGGAATGATCTGGTTATCCATTTGGAGTTTTAGGCAAAAATATCGAACAAATGTGATTACCTGGAATTTCAGACAAACAACCCATATGTACTCATTGAAATCGTTGAAACACATGAGTCAGATGTCAGCATAGACAGTATATATGCCCCCGTTCTTCACTCTCGCGTACATCATCATCATCATCATCATCCACAGCAAACGTCAGTGACTGACACTTATGACGGTTTAAAATTTAAAAAATTCACTTTCCTTGGTTCAGTTTACCAATAACGATAGAAGACGTGTATCTCGAGATGTTAGCATTTTGTTCACTCTTCAGTCACGAACGTAAGACATTAGTATATATAGGACATGCGGTTAGCAACAACAATAGGAACTGCTTCTGTGCTTCTGTCGCTGGTTCGAATTCAGCCGAAGTCCAGATCTCTCGCACATGGATTTCTTCTAAACGATAGAAACAATCATCGATTGGGTTTACATGAAGCAAGAAGTGTTATCAGTTCCAGATCAGACAAATTGCATGAGTCAACAGTTTATGCACACACAGGACCGGACGGCGAGTATTGATTAACATTGCCTCGTAGAAGGCAAACAATTTCGAGTTCCGATTACGCAACAACACTTGGAACGAGTTGACGGGGTCAACAACGTGATCTGTTTCCATGATGTGTTTTGCAATGGATGATGTCGGATTAAGTCTCACTCGTTCTGTTGCCATTGTCTGTTGCGTCATGGCGCACCCCAACCACTTAGGCATATGTTCAGTCATTCTATATCGCAAGCACTGATATGTTCTGCCGATATTAGTTCTACATAGGTCTTATGTATTCTTATGTTCTAAATTCGTGACTGAAAAGAATAAGTAGTTGTCAGTGTAATCGGCTTACCTTATGAATAACTATTTGATAAACAAGTATTGAGATAGATTCCAAGGGATTTTTTTATAGCGGACGTCATAGCTTCATCAATAACTGCGATTGTAT
>LUCH01002098.1:44894-95860 GCA_013368495.1 Paragonimus heterotremus
CTATCAGTTCACTTGCAGTTGCGGTGACGTCTATATCGACAGAACATCTCGGTAGGTCACGATTATGAATAGGCTGAGCAACACTCATAGCTGTATGTAGCAACCGCAATTCAGCCGCAAGGTATGTACGGGTTAGAGCAGACTGTAATTTTTGACTTACCTCAGTTGTGATATGATCGCTTTTGAAAGGTAGGTTAAAAAAGATCCACGTCCTTGCGAAAAAACCTCGTGTGCCTCTTGTGTTGAGCAATACGTACTTTCAGTTATCTGCTTGTCTCTCTAATGTAGCTGGCACTGCAATTACCTCATTTGATTTCTTAAGCGCAGTCTGTCTGGCCGCCCATATAAACTGGATCTTTAGGATACATCATTAATCGTTATAAAGTGCTATCCAACCAAAATACGATCCGGATAGCATACTCCGAGAGGATGGAGCGAAGTTTTTCCAATGTTTGTTCACTATACGATATTTGCACGGTAGACTTGAAAGTTCTGGTCGTTTTGGTCTCGTCCTTAGTTGACATGCGCTTAATTGTGTTCTTAGCAAATGCGTTTGGATATTGATTGGCGGCTAGCATTTCTCTGATGTGAGAGATTTCTGCTCCTTTGGAACGTTCAGTGGTGCAGATCTTAGTAGTCCTATTGACGAGTGATTTGATGACTGTTCTCTTCGTACCGTTTGGATGCAATGAGTTGAAGTTGAGATACCGACCAGAATGAATTGGTTTGCAGTACACAGAAACCTAGAGTCTCTGCTGCTCGTCAACTTTGATCAGACAGTCTAGAAAATTAAGTGAGCACCCGTCGGTTTCAGTTTCTAATTCGAATACAGTGCCGTTGCATTTTGAGTTAAGAAACTGTAGGAATTGGTCGCGACCGGTCCGTTTCATGACTGCAAATGCGTCATCTACTTATCGCCACCAAATTCGTGGAGGGTAGATAAATTAACTCATTACTTGTGTTTCTAGGTATCCGAAGAAAAAGTTGACTGATGTAAGTGCAACTGGGGAACCCATAGCTACACCATCGGCTTGCTTGTACAGTTTTTGTTGAGTGTGAACAAGGTTAAGTGCAGACAAAGTTCAAGACGTAGCCACGGCAAATCCCACGTGACCTCTGTTCCTTTGTTAGTGTGATTTCGATTACAACACTCATGAGGAAAGCCACCCGAGCTGGTTGAGACGTAGAGTATTACAACTTGCTCATAACGTTGTTTTGTTCACAACCCATTTATCAGGAGATTATTACCTCCACATCTAAATAGCCGATTCCATTTTCCGTAGCCGCCTCTTTCGTTTTTTGGCATAACTTGTGCAAGTGACTGGAAGGCGTAATATAGAACGCACAGCGTCGAAGGCGTTTGGCTGGCGTTTTTGTACATGGTCTAACCATCGGTACTCATGCATTTTCCCGAATCAAATGAATCATTACCAAAATCCGGCTTTCCAAAGTTCTGACAGCTTACCTGGTGACGTCATCCAAAGCGTGCATAAAATTCAATAAATGATGTTATACCGTTTTATCAGTCTCAACTTTCTTGAGTTATGGAGATTAAGAATGTAAAACTGCCCTAACAATGGTGTAGCAAATGTATTCGTTACGTTTGATTGGGGCGTCTTTTTGAGACCAAATTCATTGATCCCAGTTCAGCGATTACCACTCTAACTTGAGGAGAGTGAGCTCCGAGTTAATTTACCGACTTCCAATTATCGTGACACTATTTTTTACGTACGTGAAACAACTATATACACGCAGGACATTTTTGTGGCCCATACCTATATCAATATTGAATCGACTCTTTGCAATCTGATGTCATAAAACTTCTCAAATGAAGGCAATGTAGGATTGGACCTTCCGTCTAGCAACACCAGTGGCATGTGGTTGTCAGTCTGTTATCATTGGCATGGTCGGTGTCGGTTGATTCCTCGTCGGACCAAACAAAAATGTCTGCAAATGGTTTGGAGAATACGGTAATATTTCTCCCCTGACGAAATCAAATAAAAATGGGGAAGTGGAAGAACCTTGCTGGATATATCCACAATCACTTTTTTAGGGTATTGTTTGTTCAGTACTTACGAGTAAGCAAATACTTTTTGGAGTTAGTCCTGATCATCGCACTTTAGTGAATGCTTTTGATTTGCCCACTGCAATAGGAATTATCGGGCTGTTGTTTTGATTTCCTTGAGACTAATTGTCGAAACACTTGTGATTAGAACAGGGACTTCGGATGTTGTGCTCTAATGGTATTTTTTTTTATTGGATTACCGTCGGTACAATGTGACCCTCACAACGTGGTATTCAGATTCCTTGTTTACCACCTACTGACTGTAGTTAATAGATTTTGGAAAAGGTTCATTATTTGTATAAGTGTGCGATTCTGCATTCAGGTATAAACTTTCATAAAAATAACAGGATCAGTTTCCATAAACATTGTGTGTGATACTAACTGGGGCAGACTATAACCGAAGGCTGAAGATAGTTCAGCGAGGTCAGTTTGGAAAGCTAGGCAATAAAGATTGTCGTGCACCAACTCCTAACCCGGTTGTCGTTTCTGTTATTTTTGGTCAACATACTCCGGATTGCTTGTTATAACTTATGTTCTATTATATTTGTAAATCCGGCCTATGTTATCCTTCCGGTTACTTTGCAGTTATATAAGCATGTCACTACTAACTTATCGCTGTAAGCTGCGAATATGATATCATGAAAATATTCAGTGTGGGTTGAATACATGGTCGAATATCGTTTGCAACCGCACTTGTATGAGTTGCTTTCCATGAGGACAGCTACTGACTAGAAAACATTTTTTGTGATTTACAAACTAGTATTCAAACTTTTAAAGAAAATACGTTTATCGATTTGCGTGCAAATACGCAGTCTTCTGAATGGTCTTTTATACCGTTTATGGAACATCATGTACGGCCTTTAAAATCGATTTGCTTGGCCGTCTACAATATTATTAACACACTGTTTAACTAATCTTCGGATGTTAGATGTTTAAATCTAACTAATGCAAATGAACTTGCAAAAACTTTCATTTCATAGTTGGCATGGTGATTACCAAAGAAACTAATGACCTACTTGAAACATGTTAAATGTACGCTCAACAATGATAACAATGAACAGTGAATACTGTCTGTCAGTAAGGCTGTGTAATGTTTCTGTAGATATTACATCATAGCGACTGACGACGTTCATTAGTCAATAAGAACAAATGCTTAGGACGACAGGAATTGTTCACGGAGGCTTTACCAAGATAGACATTTGGAAAATGATTGTACAAGGTTATTTTCCCTGTTTCAAAATCCACGACACTTCAGCTTGTGATAGTAGTGTTATGGACATTGTCTAACAGAGACAAAGTGCAAGCGATTCTAGTTAATCACATGACTTCGCAGGCTAGAGGCAACTTATATACATGAGAGAATTAGTACCGTGCATCATCCAGAAAAATATCGTTTTTCACATCTGCATTTATGTCACACTTGAAGTAGTTATCTCGGTAATCGTGGGCTATACAAATTTCACAATGATTTTTCAAGTTCAACTTGAACATAAATTAGTGTTTAACTGTATGTCACTTTTCCTATCCAAAATGAGATCACCACATAAGGGCCACTCCTAGACATTGATCAGACTTGAAACGAATGACTCGATTCTACAGAATACACATGATATTAGCGAAGATCGCAATTTTCTTGGAAAAATTTGTAGATACTTATGAGATGGTACAGATGTGCGTGATAACTTAGTAAACCTGCATTCAGCTCACGTTAAGTAATTCTCAGAGCTTTGGATAGGATCTGTATTGGAGTGTGGACCGAAGAACTCAACGCTTGCTTGACCTGCACAATAAAATAACCGATCAAAATTAGTACACCCCCTAAATGGCTAGAAATCCATTTGTAATTGCAGGTTGCGCTGTCCGATTGTTTCGATTCTATACCTGATGGTGAGTTGGGCAGAAATCCGTGTTGGATATAAAACCCGATTAAATAAAAGAAAGTTTGTCACTTAGTTAAAGTCGCTGAACAATAAAGTGACGTGAACAGCATACTGGTGCTGACGGCAGACGATTGCGTAACCGATCCACATTTAATTTTTGGTAAAGTTAGGATGATTTTTAATTAATAACTCCATTATCCTGCCCAAAACAATTGCTCATAGCCAGTAACGGAGGCTTACTTCGAAAACAGTGTGCCGTGAATGAGACGGTAAGTTTTGTGTCCTATTTCGAGTTGGTTACTTTATATTTATGGAATATGGACTGTAGTTTACATAACTTTATCTTCGGATAATCAATAAGTTTCTGCGTTTTTGAATTTAGAAAAACGTTCGTCTCCTGGCACAGCAAAAACTGACCTTGATAAAATGAATTTCATTAGTCGTTCTCGACCAAGTGTTTCAGAAACCAAATGTGGGCAGCAAGATAGCTGCATCACGTTTACTACGAATGAAGTCGAACGGATTGGGTTTCATGGTTAACATGTTTTCATTTTAATTATAACACTCTTGAGGAAAGTCACCTGGGATAACTGGAACTTTGAGAACTATAATTTGCTTGTAACGTTGTGTTCTCCCGAGTTCAGCTATTTGAAACGACTAACGGATTTGTCTTCCTGATAACATTTTCACATATGTTTCCAATAATTCATACCGTCTTAGGCGAAGCAGACAGCTGTACAGGGCAGAAGACAATATGAGGCCGTCTGTAAAATGAGATGCAGACACCAACATTGGATTTGTTTGATGTGAGAAACCATGTCTGTCATAGTGTACGTCTACTGACCGAATATGACAAATTGTTTGATGAATCACGTCTTCTTAATATTTCTCTCATTAGACATATAGGATTCCATATCGCTTTTGATCTATTGTCTGAACATAAAGAATTTCAAACAAACCGTTTTATACATTCAGACCATTTTAACAATAACATTTAGAAGGTGCATGATTACAATCGGCGCTTAGGTGCAGACGTTTATCCTCAATTCTCACGTTCTCATCGCCGTTTTGCAGATTACTTTAGCGAACATTAGAATGAATTTGAAAGTGGTCAATAGAATAAATGACTGTGTATATACCAAACGTTCGTTTTAAAACTTCCCTAGAAATCTCTTTTGGTACAAAAGAATTTATTTCTAACTATTGACCTACACGCAGTTGATGGATTCACCAGTGCACACCGTCAACCAAATGAAATCAGGCGACGGTTTGTAAAGTTTCGGGTAGAGGTACAGCCCTCAACATGTTCAGCCTCAGAGGTGATGGTTTCGAGATGAACAGACAGTTAGGGATGATGCTTACAGGTTGATTAATGAAAGGACAAACATACGAACAAGACAGTGAAATCTGTTAAAACGAGTGGTTTGAAACAGTGATAAGTAAAATGGAGGACTGTGGATTGACGTCAGTGAGAAATACGGGTTAAGGAAACTATATTACTAAGCTGAAAGGACTGCGGATCTTTGTTGAAATGCAACACAAATAACACAAAGTGACACAAGAAGCAACAGAACCAATCGAAACAACTGAACACAAGCTAAGACCAGTGAGTAAGCCAGTAAGATTACCGAACCACGCACTGCATGCACAGAAGCGTTGTGCATGTTGATATGCGATTAACGGTATAAAATGGTGGCAAACTGTGTTTGTGCTTGACATGAAATCATAGTCCGAACAAGCTTTAAAACAGTAAGGATGTGTCATAGACCTGATATATATTTATCTGCTGGACTATTGGCCTTGTAAACGTTGATTTGATTGCAGGGAAAATGCACCGTAGAGGTTCGCCGGCTAAGAAAACCTGATGGATGGGAACCACCACAAAACCGGTCTCGTGGTTTCGGCAGTTTTTACCAGAAACCGCATATTACTTATGCCACCATACTGTTCACCATTGCATTATTTATCCTAAATCTTGCTACTCTTTGTGGACAACCTGTCAGTTCATTGTACAAGAAAAGATCCTTAGATCATCCCCTAAAGTTACGCGGCTTGTTTACCTGTTTTCGTTTAGTCTGTCTCACATATCACCAAATTTTTAACCCATTCATCTGGTCCACAAAAGTGTTGGAAGGGAAACGTCACCAGTGAACAAATTTCCACAAGTTGTACTGAAATTCTGGAAGAATCTTTGTCAATGACTGTGTTTATAAAAAGTGGTAGTCATATAAGTATTGTAGATTGTTGACATTAACTTTTGTAGATCTAGCAATCATCCACGTTAACTTGCCTTAATTGTGCTAACGTGAACCATTCATACAGGAGAGTGTTATTGTACCTCCCCAAAATTTGGACTAGCTTCCAGATCAGAATGTCTGTCTATATGTAAGAATCAACATAAATTCACCCTGAGCTTTCAGGGTGATTTTGATTTACTTCTCCTTTGGGTCAATGTCTTTTAGTAGTCCGTGCTTTGAAAATCCATTCAGCCCTGTTCGGGAACGTGTGGATCATACGCTTTCGGTTGCTAATAAGTCAGTTAAATTCACCTAATGCAAGATTTACGGTTCTTCTTTTATTCTGTGTTAGAACTCAGTGTAGACTTCAGGGATGTCAACAGCCTCGAAAGTAGAAAGACGATAATTGCAGAAAATTTCCCAAAATTACTCTGTTTGTCAAGTACTAATGATCTTGTTTGTTTGGCTGGATGCAGAATCATTAGGGAGTCAATTTTTTTGAGCTTCCTGAAAGCATCTATACATTATGGTGTGGGGACGCATTTCCATTTCAACTAGTTGTTGAATATCCATGTTCAAGAATAAAATTCTGTATTAAATTCTGAACAAATATGCAATGATTATCCCCAGTTTCCGATTATCCACATTGGTCAAAGGATTAGCGATTTGGTAGACTGCCTAGTTTAACGCATGCATTTCACAGTGGCCAGACCATACACTTCACGGGAATCAACTCAGTGTAATATGCAACAGAACCTGTCACAAAACCGTGAGGTAAAACCCTATGGATTTGGACACAGAACACACACCAGAGTGAACTTCGATTATTTAATTGGGTTCACTTGGATAGCAGAAATATACTACCCTGGACCATTTTTCGAAAACAAGGGTTTTCTGCCAAACATTAACGGTGTGACAAACCTAAAAGCCCTTTGTGATTCCCGCACGTAGAGGACGACGCCAGTTCGCTGCTAGAACAACGGAAGAAACCTGCTGCAGTAAGAGAGTACAACGTCGTAGTGGTTAAGTTAGCCTATTTCACGAATCTGAAACCAGCTTCATTGTTAGACTGTCATAATACTTCGGATGTCATATTTCACAGTACCTACCGACCTTGTGTATTTACAAAAATTGCAGTGACAAAGTAGCAATGAGGATTTTGTATCGTGGACCGCATCCAAACATGGGTGGCTCAAGCACACCCGACACATATGTGTACACACACAAACCACCACACAAACCGCCAATACCGGTGACTGCCCCTTGTCTCCTACTAAATGAATTTTACATATGTTTCCTCAGTTGTTTACGTAACTGATGTTATGCCACTGTTGTGACTGTATGCTAGCGTAATTGAGCTGATATGCTAGTATTAAGCTGTGTGTGCGCAAAGGTACTAGATTAGACCAGCATCACTACGGTATTGTTGATAATAAATGATTAACGTATAGAGTAGCAACGTGTAACTATTTCAAATTCACTTGCAAATATGAACCATATTTTCTCCTTTATGATCTCTCTTCTTTTACGTAAGCGTTCAACAGTATGCAATGAAATGCGCCGCAGCATAAAGCATCGATCTCAACTTTTGTTATCAATGCAGAATGAACATGTATGTTGCGATATACTAGCAGTTCGTTTAACATCATCAGTGGTAGGCGTAAAATATGCAGGTTATATACGACAGAAAAGTAGAGGTAGACAGAGTATGGGCACACGTACACTTACATCAAGTATTGTACCATTAACTCCATGGCAACTCACTGGTTTGCATCAACCACATTTGTGCACATTTGCACCGGCTGGTGAGTTCTGATCGACATAGCTTACCTAAAGATGGGTCGCTTCAAGTGCTGATTGCGTGACAACATCTTGATTGAGCTAAGTGAGTCACCTTGACAACCTGTTATCACGAAATCACCGGCTCTAGATTATTGTATTCTCACTTATTTTAACCAGTTCTAGACAGGTTGTGCTACTCGATGAAATCACGGTCGATCCATTCTGCCTATGTAAATGTCACTGCAGTTGTAAATTAACAAGCAAGGAACATGAGAGACAAAACAATTAGAAAAACTGCGTCCGCAAGTATGCAGAACTAGTCCTCTAGTGGTTTGAAGCAAGCGTAACTGGACAGCCACTTACTTGCGATATAAGACAGACTTTAATTTGTGCACAAGGCTCTCTGCCAGACAACGCCCTTTGAATTACAGAAATAGGAATAGAAATGTCTTTCTGTTGAACCGTTTTAAGCGGCTCAGCGCGTATTCTCAACAGGATGTGATTGTCTATGAACTTTTCACGACAATCGTCCGTCAGTAACGTTTTTCTTAGCATCTGTTGCTACGTCTGCAGTTTATCAGAGGTGTCAATGTACCTTGTCCCAATGAAGTATGACCTTGGCCAAACCACGCTTGTGTGCTATCGGGGCCAGCCCAATGTTACTTTGCGATGAACCGATCGCTCTTATGTCCTATCCTCACGCCTGGTGATGAGTACATCTAAAAAAGCTAAGCAATCGTTACAGTCATCTTTGTGGGATAAAGATAAGTTCGGGTGAACAGAGTTAAGAGGGTTAAAAACAAATCAAAATTGTCATTAGTGAAGGTTCGGGGATCTAGGTTATTTTAAAATTGAGCACCACCTACACTTGATCGCAGCTTTCGCATTCAGATAAGCGTTTTTATTAGCCCACTTCTAAAGGAGGCACTAGAATGGAATTTCGCTCTTGTTAGAGCACATCAGTAGCGCACATACTCGCCCGGATCATTAATGATGGAAATTGACATATCACTAGCACACTGTTTATACAATACAGCTTTGAAAATACTATCTGGGTCTTGTCGCGCTACCATTTTCAAGAAGTCATCTAATGTTGGACCTAAAAACTAGCCATAGCCACTTCGTCTATGTCTGCAAGAAAGTCCACCTGCACACAGTGGGATGAGGTCCTTGAGATGCTCAAGTAGTTGGAGGTAAAATCACATGAAAATTCAACTGTCTTACGAAGAGAAATATTTGTGAAGACAGAATCAACTTCAATTGAGTGTATAGTCTGAGAACTCACCGACACAGGTTCTAATGTCTCTGCTGCTTCAGAAACTCCTTTTAGCACTGGAGGATAACATTTTATGAATGGGGTTCATAATGTAAAATAGCCGTGGGGCAACGGTGTGATGCAATGAATTGTTCACATGTAAAGTTGGTCTAAAATATGTTCCATCCTTGTGCACTTTTGGTGCACTCCTCATTCATGATATTTCCTTGTCAACTAGCTTCATGCATCTATTCTGATATTCTGATCGTGTAACAACAATATCTGCGGTTGCCTCTCTATTCGCTTTGCCAGCAGTATGTTATTTTCACTCGTTTTATCCTCCCCAAACTTTCGTTGGTCCTTGAATGTACTGCTCATTTCTGTCACGTAATCGTCTAGGGTCATGATGACAACACCGGAGCCCTTATTCGGCTTTATAAAGTCAAATACCACATTTCTCTTGGTTCTTTTGTGGCTCGCTAATAGATCTGTTTGAGATAACATTGCTGACGAATGGGTACCGATAAAGATTGGTCGATTTAGGTAACTTATCGGGTTACCATGGTGTTGATGGTTTAATACTTGATGTGAATTTATGCGTGTCCATATCCGATGTATTCCCATTTTTCTGTCATATATAACCTGCATGTTTTACGTCTGCTACTGATGACAGTGAATGAATTGTTAACATATGGCAACATATTTCTTCCATTTGCAATGAAGACGTTATTAAAGTGAACTTATTGCTTCAAAGTTAACTTTCTTTGTCCATCTGTTACCATTGATTCTGGGGAGATGTTTGCATACATTCACTTCCAAAAAAAATTAAATTTTCTATTAACGATCCGTGTTTACCATGAGTAAATTTTAAGACCTAACCGGAAACTAGTTTGTTTAACTTCACATTTTTATCGGCTAGCTGAGGTTGCTGTAGAAAAGCTTGGCGAAAGAAATTTGAAATGTTTAGCAAAAAGTACAGACATTCAATATCTCAAATCATTCGGTACACCTTTGTACACTGGTCAAACGCTCATCTGTTTATCCAACTAGTTTCTTGTTATTGGTTGTTCGTTAACAAGACGGTAGTCACAAAGATTGTCCTAGAATAGCTGATGACCTCATGACCCGAGTAAACGGCAGCTCGGTGCCAAGACATGCGGGTATAATTTTATTACCATTCCGGTAGGTAACGTAGACACCAAACTTATCGAACCACAAACCGTAGAACGCTTATAGTGATGATCTCGATAGAAGCAATATGGGTGTTTAAAATCATAGACGATAACGACGTTCTTTCGATTACCGAACGTTTGCCGATAAACGACTGGTCAGTTAACTCCGACTGACGCACGAATAAAACGTCCCCGTTAGAAGGCTGTCTGTTAGCTTCCTATTAACTACCGGATATTTGTGTTCGGTCTGGAAGTTTAGGAAGAAACATGTCCAAAGACTGAAGAGACTAGGCTGATTCGTCGGGAGAAGTTTATCTGTTAACAACTGACGAGGCAAAATGTGACAAATAAGTATCTCGAGTTGGTTAGTGCTACTTATGCGGTTGTCAGTTACTGCTTCTAGCTAGGGACAGGTCAGGAACGTTGTTTGCTATTTATTGCACTGATGAAGAAACTCTTTCATGCTTTCAATGCAGCCGAAATTCGACGAGATCCAATAGATAGCTTATTCTTGTTAAGTACATTAGGTCAAATTAGGAATATTTGCATGAGCTAACGCAAGTTACCACAACCACAACATGTTCGCCACAGCTGATGATCGTATCACTGATTTGCCAAAGCAGTCAGTTAATCAATACACGGTTATTTCTCAGTAACTAACGACCAGCGAATAAGATGACTGAGATTCAATGCATACATCTTGTAATTCGTTCAAGATAACCTACCTATAAAACTACACTTGAAAATTATTTTGCCACGCTCACAGCAAGCTATTATTATTACCTATCTATGGAACTCATTTGATTGCCCTCATTGGTTACATTACAATTTGTTTGGCAAAAAAAATCACAGATGAACTGAAACGGTACAAACAACAACGAGTAAATAGTCATGGGTAAGCCACCGAACAGAAGTATTATTTAATCCGTCGTGCTTGAAGCAATACTTCAATAAGTCAAAAAATTAAATGTTGAACATGTCTGGAGGGCAACTGTTAGTGCGCATAACAAAGGTAGACGGAAAAAGGGAAAACTTATCATTGGTCGTAAAACGTCTCGATAAAACAGAACAAGTTATTTGTGTGGACAGTGCCTACTTTGTGATTTGTCTTTCAACTGCCAAATAAAATTTGTTGTTCGCTAAAGCTGTTAAAATAAGCCATTATACACTCACTGTTTGCTTTCTGAAGCATACATCAATTTACCTGGCACTTTCATAGTGTCAGAGACTGATAACACTTGTACTTAGTTATGGGATCACTGCTCTGCTTCTGGTTATCTTGGCTAAGTCTTCTGTTTTTCTTGTCTCTTCAAACTCTGTACATTCAGTCTTGGAGTTTTGAATTTAGAAACTGTATGAACCCATGCATTCCAGCAACTGTCAGTGTAAAACCGATGTTGTTTGCACTGATTCATTTGAAAACTTGTGCTTCATGAATAACTAGT
Organism: Paragonimus heterotremus; assembly: GCA_013368495.1. Taxonomy (NCBI): domain Eukaryota; kingdom Metazoa; phylum Platyhelminthes; class Trematoda; order Plagiorchiida; family Troglotrematidae; genus Paragonimus; species Paragonimus heterotremus. The sequence continues at coordinate 56,731 of LUCH01002098.1, forward strand.
GAAATCTAGAGTTGCTTAATTAGAGGTCTGTTTGCTGGTAGTACAGTGACCGGTGATACATTCCTGTTTATATCACTTCAATCTATGCGTGTCAATCAGCCACAGTGAAGGCAATGGAATCGATGAGATTGGTAAAAACCATTCGGCAGGAAATCTCTTACATAGCTCCGACTTCCTGGCTTTAAATATTTCTATTGTCGGTGCTGTTTCAAATCTCGGCACAAATACAAAAATATGTCACGAGAATAATTTTAGTGCTGTTAAGACAGTCTACATACATACACATCACACGTATGCTAATTTCAAAGTTGTTTTGGGCGGTACTGTCTGTGAAGTGAGGTTTAGGGGAGGAAATTCCCGAACTTTGGTAGGTGAATCTAAACTACATTTAGTCACTAACCCGATACAAAAGAAACCCTCATACAACTCCGACTATCGCAAGATCGCATCAGTGTAATAAACTGTGATGATTGTATTACATTGAACATTACCCCGAATGTACTGTCTGTCATGTGAATGTACTTAACGGTTCGCTTTCATCTAACTGAATAATTTAAAATATCTAGCATAATACAAAAACCGTTGTAGTGTTTGACTGCTAGATAACTTGCAGACATGATGTTGACATGTATTCAACAAGCTGGACCTAAGAACAGCAGGTTATTCGTGAATACACTTGTTTAGGTTAACAATATACTAAGTCCTAACCAGGACAAATTTACCAGTTCGAATAGGTCTTTGTCAATTTGAAGAGTTCCTATCAAATAAGCACGTTATGATATTGGAAGAGGTGAAATACTTTATTCAGAATTAACTGCCGCCTTATCCTGGGGTATCGAAAAAAATACCACTGGACTCAAGCTGTACTTCATATAGGAATCATTACAGAATATGAATGTAAACATATTCACATGAGATGTGAGCCACAGTCCCTTGGTGAAGAGTACTATTTCACACATTCTTTATTGTGGCCGTTGGTAAACAGTATAAAATTGCGAGTTGTTTTAGTTCGTAAGCAAGAAGTCGATGTTTATTTTAAGACAGATAATAATTATGTACTAAATCTATCGGTGTAATTTTCACTTTTGGGTACTGAAAATGCTACACTGAATAGAAATGTCGGAGTCTAAAAAAACAACGCGATGAGTAATTGAGATAAGAACAGGCCCATCAAATTGCAGCTGGGCATTACAGTTAATTGCTAGGATTATGCAATATCTGTATGGTAATCCAATTTCTGCTCACAGTAATTACTGATCACTGCGAAATCCTGTTGTAGCCATAGAGATAACACGAAAATCTGAACTGTAATTGGGTCACGTGATGAAATAGCTGTTTCGGGTTAGAATGCAAGAGACCTTGAAGGAAACCAATGGATCCAAACACTGATTTGTTGTCCGGTGAAACATTTATAGGCTCAGTTTTTAGTCTTATTTTTTATAACTGGAAAGCAGCGGGATGAGAATGACAATTAATACTGCCATTATTCTCGCATTTCTAATGAGATAAACTGGGGAACAGTAAAAACTGTATCTGCACAATGAGCAGTGGAATATACTAACGAAGATTCTTTCACTCGGAATTTGTTATCGGTTTACAGGGACGATATAACTTCGGCAGACCGGAACGCACATTAAGCTGCTTTTCTTAAAAAGTGGTGACAGATCCACTGTTTGAGCTTGTTAGAATTTGTCATCAGGACAAACCATTACTGCAACCAGGAAGTGGATTCCGATTTTCAGGTTTCCCATGATAAGACGCTGGTCACTACGCCAATGACTACGCTGTAATGGCGACCCAAATCTCTTGTCCACACCCTTGAGTAGTGTTCAAATCATCCGATTCCCTGAAGCAAATAGAAAGCAACTGCTTCTTTTAACTTTGGTCAATAATCCTGTTACGACAGCATGGTAGTCAAGTCGGAGTCACAGAGATAATTTCTTCTCCAGAGCGAATTAATTTGCATGAGTATCTAGCTAAAAATGGCCTAATTATTAGTTGCTGCAATGGTCTGCCTATACGCGCTCGTTGTTCGTTCTGGACTGTGTGTGCGGCATGTCAGAAGCTTTTTAATAAAGCGTTGCCCAGGTAAATCCGTAACTCCTTGTCCTCGTGTGAACCTGCGTCTGTGCATTGGTCATCTTGCGATCTTTCTTGCCGTACTACTGTTCATCAAATTAGTAGTCAAATTTTTCGTGATGAACTCTAGTCAACTCTGAGGCCAAAGAAAGTTGGCTCAATTCCAAGACTTAATTTTATTCCTCAGCCACCTTTTAGTAACTGTTTAGACTGATATTCATAATTAAATGTCCAGCCATAGGCAATAATAAGGGCCACGCATATCCAAAGCTTCTACTCACAAATCTGTTGTATACAACCTATACATAGTTAGACATTGAATCGTTCGACATATTTAGAATATAACCCGATAACAAACCCCAAACTTGAAGTTGAACAGTAGCTTGTATCAGACGATTGCATTCAGATTATCTGTAGTTGGGGCCTGACCACTGCAGTCCATTAATCCATGGATATAACCTCACTAACCGAAGTCCATCATATCTGTGTGTCTCCAGTGCTAAACTGCACTATGGACAGTTGACGATAGTGAAATTTGAATGACTTATATCTTGCTCCAACCAAGAGCAAACTACAAAGGACGGATGAATGTTGCTTTTCTACGCACCGTTCACCGGCCGTGAAAGTATTTCGGTAAGTTAAGTTCAGACTAGAATAACCAAAGCATCAAGCTTCCAAATCTTTTGGGGCGTTGTGGTAAACAAAATGAACATGGTTATCACCATGAACTCAGACTTATAATTATAACATGTTGAATTAGTCTCAGAAGAATAACCATTGTAAAGGGCTACACAAATTTAACTTGACAGTAGATTTGAACATTTATCTGGTGTAAACAGGTTGTATAAAAATAAGCTCTGTTGAGAATCTAACGAAGTAAATTTCAGATACTATCTAGTTAGCCTTTTATATGCTCAAATAATGTGTGTATATACGACCCGAAAGAGCGTCACGTGACTCGTTATTCTAACTCCAAAAGATTGATGAGAATGTATAATGTTCTGCTTGCTACGTAGAGTACACCTGACATGACTGGAAAAGGAAATGAAGACGGTCACAATATTTGATGACGATGTTAAGAAGTATTAAAAATAGAGGATACTTTAGAGTGGATGCTTATAATCTTTTACACTTTGTTGGTTCGGAGATGTATTATATATAAAATAGTTAGGGAATATTAATGTTAGAAGATCAAGATAAAGAGCTACCAAATGCAACATTATATAAATGAAATGGAATTAGTTTTATTTGCAGTTTCAAGAAAACCCCCTTTTTCTCTTCTTTTGGGGCTCCAACCATACGAACGTGTGCTCATACAAAATTAACTGACTGGAGTGATGATGTTCATCACGTTCGTTACCCATTTTTCACTTTTCGTCATATGGCATGATATGAAATACAACTAGACGAAAGATGTCCCCTTTCAACTGATAAGGCCCAACTTCCTTCATCTGTAAAGTAAACTGATAATTGGACAACTGTATGATTGTACACATGTTATCATTGTGAATGAAAGTTTTTGTGAAAGTCGTTTTGCATCATCCCGTTTCTTCTATCAAAGGTAACCCTCTACTTTATTGATCGATTTGACTGTTCTCTCCGATAGGCATCCCGTTCACTGCTCATCTCCACTGTACTCATGGCTGTCTGTCTCAGATTGCGTAGCTGGACCTCTGCCCTTTGCCTGAGGCGTGCGCCAATGATCTCTTAGTACCACGTGCGTCCATGCGTGTGATGCTCTGCTTTTAGAGTGCGTCTGTATCAGTCCGTCAGTGTGTTTGTGTACGTGCATCTGTGTGTACGATTCCTCGTACAACGTTAATCACTCTGGCGAACACTTCCTCTCTTGTTCGCATCACGATGGGAAATATGCCAGCCGGATTTAAACGAATATGAACAACCCGTGTGGACTATCAAGACCACTGAGAACGTGGTAATTGTGTTTCCAGTTTAACGTGCATTAACTGCGGTGGACAGTAGCGAAGACAGGTTGGGTTGAATGAGATACCTCGTTTTGTTGTTCCTCCAGATATATGGTTTATCGTCCGCGCTCGACTGACCCGGCCGTCACACAATAATTTGATTAATTGACATGTAATAACGTACGGTTTAATGTGCTGAAGTTACCGGAATACTGAATCGTCTCGCTATTCCTCTGAATCATACGATCACATCGTGCACAGTATAACTAACTATTGTACGGTTTGAAAACTGTACATTATTTCGACAATCTGTCGTAGCAAAATAGTCGGTAAGTTACACATTCTTGTCCACATGTCCAGTAAAATGTGTACCGTAATAAACTGCTACTGGGAGTGAATGGTCACGATCAAGAATCCTCATATGTCAACTTTTGTGATTCCGTCTTGTCTTATTCGGGAATAAAGTAACAGAAAACCCTGGCAAACCTTATGTTCATTCAGTTTATACATTACGATTTTCCTAGGGTATTGGGTTACTCCTACAATGGTAGTGTGTAAATAACGGTATCTACATTTTTTTTCCTGAAAAGTTTAGGAAACTTTATACTTGGTGGTTTGCAATGTCAATTTTGAGCAACATTTGATTGGGAAGGAAAACCTGAGATAAATATTTCGATTTACCAATGTATGAAAATCTTTTAAAAAGTTATTGCTGTTTGGTGAGTATGTGGAAGATTACTTGAGAAAAAGAAATGAGACAACCACCATGTTTTTTACTACTTTGACACTGCAGATTATTTTGAAAAATTGACGTGCTGAATCTTGAAAATGTTCGGGCTAACTACCAGGCTTTCAGCGTTTCCAATGATGGACTGCCTGAAGTAATGTTTCTTCTTATACAGCCATCAAAATGAATTGTAATAGATTATTGCGAATTTTCCTGTTACTATCAACTGTTACACAACCAGAATAAACGACTTGCAAGGTGTAGTAGTTTATCGCAGTCAACGGTGGCACTGTCCGTTGTTTTGTACTTGTTGCGCCATCTAGACATCAGTATCAGATGTTTGGATTGATTGGCAAACGAAGGTAGATTTCCGATGAATTTTCAAGGGTACGAAACGTAGTGACTAGTCGTAGACTTCCGTGAATGACTCGGGTGCCAATTTCGTGAAAACATCATTGCTTTCGCTAAACTTTTGTCATTGATTGAATGTAATCAAACGAATACACAGCTGTGTATCATAGAGATATCTCACTATTCACAATCTTTGATAGTAACCTGCTCTCACTTGAGGCATCCCTAACCTGTAAGAGAAGAAACCAAGTAAAAACAGCAATGATATACTTTTGATAAATGGTGAAAGTATTTTTTAGCTCAAAGGCTTATAGGAAATTTAGCGAGTATGTAGTCTTTCGATAAGCAGAAGTTGCTCAAATCTCATGGGTTACATCGAACACAAATTGACTCTGCTAAGCTTGACAGTATGTTGTACAATTTTACCAAAATAAAAGTATACACTAATTTGTCCTAAATAGATACTACTTAATGGCAGTTTTACCCTATACTCGGAAGTGATATACAAAACTCAATCCACACGAACTGGCCACATTGTAATCATCAACGTTTCTTATGCCATCGAAAATATGTGGAGTTTAACTTCGTTACAGATGAATTTAACAGTTCAGTAAAGAGTGTATTGCTTAAAAACGCTTTCCTTGACCTGACCTTCAGTATCGTGATTACCGCCTTGTTTAAAAAGAATTTATTCACGCAATAAATTAAACCGGGTCAGGAAATCTTCGACCAATATTTCAGTTAAAGCTGAAATCCATGAAAGTTCAATGAATATTTTGTCAATTTTTGGTTCGCTACCTAGTTTACTGAAAACTTAGTGTTCTTCGCGATGCTAGTTTCGAGGTTTGCACACCCAAGGTTTCCCCCAGATTTATATTAACGCAGATCGGAAGTCTCAGTGAGAAGACGGTGAATCTGCAACGCACTAACCTTGATGTTAGTGGTTTGTAGTAAATTTACATTCACGAGGCAATGTGAACCGGCGCGGTGGTACTGGCAAGACAACTCTCACGTCGCAGGGAGTTTAAGATTTTAGGGACGTCGAAGGTAATCTCACTACATGTTACACCATTAACGTTTTACTAATTCCCGTTGAAATGTTCGATAGTGTAAACACTTCTGATACCATATCACTCTTTCAAGACTTTAGATATAAGCGTGCGAACCGAAAATTTCATAACCAGACAGATCACTTAGGTTCGCCGGAGAAGTTAGGTAACATGAGAGGGATGTTTGCGGTTATTAAAATCTGAGCTAATTGGTCATGAACGTGGACTATTTTTTAATGTTTACATTCCTGTAGGATGACTGTAAAAGTGGCTACCTGAAGGGTGATTAGATCTTCTCTAAGCTAATTTCTTTCTTTTATCTTAGTTAGTCTAGGTGTGTCCTATGAGTTCATTCGGTCATTAGGTATTTGTTGTTTTCACCAGCATTTCGAATGTCTTTTACAAAATAAGATGGCTATAACTTGAATTATGATTACTTGTGAAATTTAATGATTTAACCTAAAAAACTCGCAATCACACATTAGTAACAAAAAGATTAATCGATAGGGCAAAGACCGATAAGACAAACGTGGATTAACAAGAGTTATTCAAAAGCTTTACATCACACATGTTTCGTTCAGAACATGGTTTACGCGTGCTAGACATATTAGTTTATTGGAATGTTTAGCCAACGAACTTTGATTGTCTAGAACCAGGTTTCAGGATAATGCGAATCCACTGTGGTTTATCAGTAGACACAGCCAGAAACGTATAGCAGCCGATAAAGTTTCCTAGGCTGGGAAGAAGAAAATTCTACATCGAACTACCATTCAAAGGTGACAGTTCTTCGCTTTGTATCACAAAGCTTTTGACCACATCGATTAAGCTAGCTCACAGTGTGGCTGAAATAGCAGTCTTTAATTGAACTCGCAAGCTGCCGTTATCTTCGTTAAATGAGGAGTAACCCATTGACGCCAACTCACACTACATTCATCAACGTGCGTGCAACCACGACGTGTTATACGTACATATATATATATATATATATATATATATATATATATATATTCGTACTAGTTATTATTTGGTAGTGAAGAGACCAGACGAAATGCTAGCATCCAACAGTCCCCGTCTTCTTACCGTTACTTTTGGCGTGCTATTATGCCTCTTTTCGAGCCACTTGAATAGGTCGAACCTTAAATTCTGTGAAATATGACTGAACCGTTTGTTGTCATTACTTGGTGATCAATAGCCTAGCGTTGAACGTAGATGAAGCAACTTTTGACTCTGAGTCCAATCGTCGGTATGCATTACTGAGAGTAGTGTTTGAATTCCGTACTTTTTTCGAAAAGGAATAAGATGGACCAGCTTTCTGAATGAAAAGTGGTAATCAGTTAAGAGTGCTGCTCACTGTATACGTGATATGAGTGAACAGTTAGGTGTGAAGTGTATTATTAATAGGCAATATTTATGTAACTAATATGTCGGTGTAGTGGAAATGACGTAGTGAGCATACTGCCGATAATTAGGACAGAACTAGTTAACACCATGTGTTTGATACAAGGGTGCATAAGACATGGCAACAGATATTCTTGTGAAACAACACAGACAACAGAACCGGGTGAAAGAAGTCGGAGATTGAAAACGCGAGTTTCCATTAAGTAGCTGGTGGGATTCTAGTGAAGTAACCAAGTGTGTTTTTAGGCTATGTGAATGCCGGAGGGACTTTTAGGTTTGTACTTTTGAACTCACTGGTTAGAATGTCATAAATTGAAACAATGTAAAGGTTTCAGCAACACAAAGATAATTAGAGAGAGAGATGAATACATCAGGGATGAGTAATAGCTGTGAATAAGATAGGGTTTGTTTGGAAAATATCAGTAGTCTTAGCAAACTTCAGATTTAGCGTCAATCTGCCGCAGTAAATTTTGAGAAACGCGTTGACATTTCCAGTGTTGTGACCCCTCCAGTGTGTATAACCTTAGTGACCATAGATCGACCAGTGCCAGTTCTATATTAGCCGTTTCACTACCGAACGGGTTCCATGGTTTATCTCTCCATTTGGCTTTCTGCAACGCCAGCGTACACACACTTATCACTCATGCTTATATGGTCATATCATTTCTTTCTGCAGTGATCTGTCATTAGGCATGGTTTCCTCAGTCAGCGTGACATTCAAAGCGTTTTTTATCTGCCTGTCCGCAGTTGAGCACAACTATTTGAGCAGAAGGGAAATACTGTCATTTTAGTGTAATGGTGAACGATTTTCCGAGAATCAATTGTAGTACTGGGTTTTAAACCGTCTGGCTAAGCTCACTTGATTATGTACCATAACGGATCATTTTTATCCAGCCATCCACATTTACCTGCAACAGTACTACAACACAGTAATACATTATCACGTAATAGTCCCAAAACACTGATACATTCGTGGTCTTTCCAGTTGGAAATATGTCCAAATTTCTGTTTTTTTACGGAACAAATACGATCACAGTATGTAAAAAATTTGTGATTGGAGTGTTGCAACTAAGGCAAGTTAACAAAAATTTCTGTATTAAAATGCAGTCTGCCGGAGAAGCGGACGTTTTATAATCCAGATAATCAATGTTATGTAACTAGATCTCACTACTCATATCAGACAGACACCAATGACTGACATCTCTTGTCCCAGTAGTATGTTATCTATTACCCCCATCTAACCCATATAAATGTTTTATTTAGCCTGTTGGTGAAACACCGAAAATGAGTTTGTTCGCTGTGCGTTTCTTCTCTTGACTAAATCGGATATATTCATAAGACTGAAACACAGTATTACCAGTAGCACACGTACTTATGAATAATCGAGCAAATAACCCATCCAAAACGTAGTGAATCAAAGATAATTGCCAGCTGCAAGTGTAAAGTGGACTGCTAATTAGGGACAGAACTGCTGAGAATGAACTTCGATTAGTGCATAATTTAAGAGTATTGTGGCGACAAAAGGGCAGGTCAGAAACTCGAAATCCCAATAGCGTGGCAGGACGCCGACACACTCCAACAAGCCATTCTCATATATGCAAGGGCGTGAAAGTATCCAATGTTAAATTTATTCCCTACGGCTCCTTTCTTACTGACAACGAAATCCGATATGTTTGTTTACACACCGCTCAACTTAATTGTTTATAATACTGCCTCGTAAGTTGCAATTACTAACAGTGCAACTCCGTGCACAGAATCTACCTGATTGTAAGTTATATATATTCGATATTAAATAATTTACTATGTGCAGAGTTAATTTTTTCTAAGTGAAGCCTTAAAACTTTGTACTGTTCTGTTCGAATCAATGGGTTTACAATTATTTCAACATACAGGATATAATCGTGGATTATGACGGATACTAGCTGCATAGTGGGCTGAGTAAAACTTGTTGCCCATACACTTTTCACTAGCATTTCGGACTCTGGATGAAAATTCGGATTACTTCTCTGGATCCATTGAAGTTAGTCGGAAGTCACTTTGTGACTGAGGTAGTCGTTCGTCTGTTGTCATCTGACGTTTATTCTACAATTTGTTAGTTATTAAGACAACTGTTTACCAGGCGAAATTTAACTTTGCTAGTAAATTTGCAACGGACTGTGCACAAATTAACAAGATACTATTTCGTAAAAAGCATGCGTTTGATTCAAAGCGACATCATCGAGCATGAATTCACCATTGTACGATAGTGGGAGAAAGAGATGCACCTTCGTGTTGATTAGAAAAGCTGGACCATGTCGATTTTTGGTTACTGCCATCTATACATTTTATGGCATTCGTTTCGGAATCGTCTGTCACAGTGCCAGAAGCCAAAGGAGGCCTGCGCGTAACACTCACCACAGTTGGCTTGCAGTACACCATTTGTATTTCCACTCAAACATTAGTGTGAATCATAAGTAATGAGATCAGATGGCGTGTGACTGGAGGGATTTGTGACTAAGATGGCCAACGCTGGTAAGCCAGATTTTAGACTAGTGTGAAGGTAAAACTCTTCTCCGTTGGAAACAAACAGTAGGACTAAAATGGTGAGGTTTAATGTAGGAAGAAAGAGATCAAAAATATTGGGCGAAAATTGATTCAGTATAGCCGTACGTGATGTTGCAATCTGGAAGTGGGCGAGGAATAAACCAAGAAGCTGGAGTTAGATTGAGGAACAAACAAAAATTCAACACAGTGCAATGGAAAGCTGGAGGAAAGAGAAGGCTGAAAGCCACCATGGCCAAACTTTCTGAAAATGAGAGTGGGTGACTTAACAAAAAACGGTGGCCGTTAGTTCATACGAATAAATCACAGAGGTAACGGACAATTTGCATGCGTCTAATGTACTCGTCGTCCCCTCACTGACGGTGTACTATGAGTAGGTTGATGATCCACTAGTCTGAGACGGTCAGCGCGTTCGCGACCACAGTCATCTCAGCGCCGTATAAACGTGTTATCATGACTTATGGTACGTATAGTTCCTTCGTGTATGGCGCACTTGAATTCACGGCCTTCAAACTCTCCCCCATCGAACCTCTGGACATCCATCCGGATCCAATTCCTCAAGACGGTCCGGTTATTGACTAAGTTCTCACAAGATTTAAAGTCATTGCTACCTGGATAACATCTCTTTATCGCAGCTTCAGACCAACAGGATTCCGCCTGCTTGCTTTGAAGTACCCATGTAGCAGCTGCTTCGGATTTCGCCCACTGGCCATTCTACGAGCGTGTACCAGCTAGCGATGCTCAACGGTCATCAGCACTGCCTTAACCACCTCCATGTCTGCTCGTCGAAGTACCTCATTGTTTGGAACCAAGTCCAACCAACGAATGCTCGAGATGCGTCTTTAACGTTAAAGATGAATGCAGCTCATATGCAGCTTAATCCATTGATATATTGTCCAGGGTCCACTGCCGTGCAGCAGTGTAGATAACACAATTAGGCCGCAGGCGAATAGCTTAATTTTTGTCTTCAGGCTGCAATTCTTCTAGATACGCCTTTCGAGACGTCCATAAGTACCGCCATCCTTAGTCCAACCAGCTCCTAACTTGCGGTCCACGAACAAATTTTTCGACAGTTCTATACACAGTTAGCAGAAATCCATATAGCTGTCCACAATGCCTCCGCCTCTCTAGATTCCAGGTGTAGGGGGGAATTCTTTTTCCAGAGAGGGCTGAAAGAAAAAAAATGTCTTGCCGACGTTGATTATCAAATCAAAATTGGATACCGCGATCGCGACCAGTCGCTGAATTTCATCTTCGCCGTGTACAAATAGCGAATTATCTGCCAAAAACATTATGCTCATAGTCCAGTTACTTAATCGGAACGATCACACATTCAACAGCCTGCAATCCCTACAGTGTTCAACATGAACACAACTCTCTGGTTTCTTAAAAGCAGATGTTAGCATCGCAGTCAACCGCACTCGAAATGAAGCCTGGGCTAAGACATGGTTCCACTTCACGCCACTGAAAGCATCAAAATCTTCAGGGGTCGGTCTGCACGATTGCGCATTCGCCTTTGAATGAACATGTGTGTATAGTAAAGCGACTAGTTTCCTGGTCCCTGAGCCCACTCAACACTGTCCACACTACCTCACGACTCAAGGAACCAAACGCCTCGATTGACCCTACAAAGAGGGCATACGATGGCCAGTTGCGATTACAGCATTTTCCTTGGGTCTGTTAGGCGATGAACCCCATGTCAGAAATACTGCGACCCGCTCAATACCCACACTGTCTCTTGTGATCATTGGTCTCCAAAATTTCCGCATTAAGTAAGCTCAGCGAAATTCTTACTATACCTTTCCCAGTTTAAGATGTCTCAGGTAACTGAGTCCAGAGGAACCAACTTTTTTCACTCTGTTTACCTGGCGAAACCGCATCCTTTCACTCTGTAAGAGCCAATCAATTGCTGTATTTTTAGCCGACTCGTACAAATTAGCCTCGTGACCCCATTTGATTTCGAATCCCAGTTAACCCACTTCAGGACACCTTAAACTGATATCGAGGTATCTTAAATTGAAAGAGGTATAGAACCCCTCCAGTGTAGACCAGCGGACCGACGCCATGAAAACTGCTGGTGCTTGGTTTTCTCCCACCCTTTGTCCTTACAAACTGGAAAAACCTGGGTCACCCTGAACTTTTATTGACTGTTCCGTGCTTTTGTTGCGACGAACAAGTTGAGGCAAAGTATGACGCAAAGCTGGACTGTTCTGCTCTAAAACTTTCTATGGCAACTCACCTTCACCCGTAGCCTTTCCTCTTAATAGTTTTCCAGCAGCCGTCTGCACTTCTGCTAAATCGGATTAGAGGATAGGCAATGCCTCAGCATCTCGTAGCAGACTACCCACGGTCACTTAACCAACGGTAGTCGGCCGGTACAATGAACTATCAAAGTGTTTGTTACAGACTTTTGTGGTGCCCTTCAGTTGATGGCACGAAACACCATCCACATAAGCATTCACGGACACAATCACCCGACTCCATCACTTGAACTTAAGTCACCTAAAACAACAATTAGCCTAAACTGCTGGCCAAACTGGGGCAACGTTTTGCTCCGTGGCCTTATGCCACACCCAACAACCTAGATGCCCAGACAAAAGGGTTTCGACCCTTTCGATGGGCATATTTAATGTCCAGAATGAAATTGATCTAACACCCATAATATAAGATGGAGTTAGTGGTCTCCAATAAAAATTATTGTTGTGTCATGTAATGTAGCATTTACAAGAGCTCGCCAGCTGTGTGACACAAAATAAAGGAAGTATGTCTTGTGCTAATGTGTATGATGGGCATGTGTGTGTAGCTGTGGCAGTGACAAAACACTGGCTGTATGGACTAGAGTAAAACGTAGCCAAATGAAACCCTACACAGTTCATTGCAGGTCCTGCCCTGGTTAGCCATGTTAACTAGTGCGCATTGTTGAATAGTATACTCTCAATAATTTCGGAGTTTGTTCCCGACAGTAAACAGCGTCCCGTTGTAGATAAACACAACACTGGGGAATAACCACTGAAATACAATTTAAAATTTTCGGTACACTTAGGTTTTACAGAATACATACACAGAAAAAGATAGGTAACAGTTTTATATGTAACAGTGCAATTGAAGGAACTCTGTAAAATCGTTGTTCTGGAACTGTCCAAAATTATCCACTCAGACTCTTACTATCGAATTGCGTAAAATAACCAAAACGAAGTCAAGGCGGGCTGGTCTCATGTATTTTTAAAGAAACTAAAGAGATAGTGACAGACAAGCGAAATTAATGAATCAGGGATGCCGTAAGTTAGGGAACTGACCTCACAGTGGTAAACACGGTTGCTTTATGAACAGTGTGGCCGGAGTTCTAGTCCTGGCAGTGGCGATGATATGCGCTACTGACGAGCTCTAATGAGAGCGAAACTCGAGTCTAGTGCTTCTTTTCGAAACGGGTCGACTGGAAAGTCTACGGTATTACGACAGCTGCGATCAATTATGGATGATGTTCAGTCTATATGAAAATCAAAATCCCCTACTACTCATCATCAATCAAATACTGCCCAACGAGTCAATGATTTCTTTGATTTCAACTTGGAGAGAAGTCCTAGTCTAGGGGTCATTGATTGGAGTTAACAGGCAATAACTGTCTCCTCTCGAGGCGATCGGGCAACCTGATCATTACTCACAAGCGAAAGTGGTTGAGTGTTCATATAGTAGAAGTAGTTTTTTGCAGAAAACATGAAATTGTTTTCCCTAACACAGGTTCATACATATATAACTTACTTTTTAATCACGTTAGTTGATTTCCCCGCAACATAAGTTAATTCACAGTATACATTTATTCAAACAAAGAGTTATTAGCACCTTTTCTAAGAAATAATGTAACTTGCTTGTTGTCAAGTGAACATTATTTATGTTTGATTGCACGTTTGGCCTTCATGGGTGTATTTCAAACCTCACACGCTTTGACTACCAGCAGCAATAGACATGAGTTTCGCGAGTGCCCATCAATAGCGAACCACGTTCGTTCGGTCTGGGAATTTACTTTCGGTTCTTGTTTGTGCACGGTCGCGTTTGCCTTAAACGAATATGTGTAGAAATTTGGGTGGAATGATTCTGTGTAGTTCCGACAAGGAGTAGATAGGGTGGCATTAGCCTGAAATTGGGTAGGAGTTGAAATTCAAAACTGTCACTGGATACATTGCGATTACTGTAGGGGAAAATAGGTTCGCGCACCATGGTGGTAACGTCGTGCATGGGAAGACTTTCACCTTCAATTTGACTAAGTAAATTTCATTAAGATGGCAAGAAGGGATACACTGCGAGATGCAAGCATTTTGTTTATTCTCCTCAGTCGATTACACGAGACATTCAGCTATATAGGTTAAGCGTGTGGCATCAATACATTGAAATGAACGAACATCACATGGGAGCAGTCAGGGTTCACTGCAACGGTAACGAAATTGATTGCGTCAGCACCTTTTACCAACAAAGGGCCAGTGCGTGACGCATGACCAACAATGCCACGGAGAACGCCAGCGGCCTGGGGTTCCGGTTTGCTCAATAAGACCATGAACGAATTGACGGGGTCAACCACATGACCTGTTGTGATTAGGTGTTTCGCGATCAAAGACGCTGGATTTCTGTTCTGGTGTTGGCCTACTGACCCACGTTGACACATTGTTTGCACTAGCCACTTGGGATGTGCTCCGCCTTCCTTCGTCGTAAATTTCAGCCTGTAAATTTGAATGCATTACGGAACGTGTAGTTTTTAAATGTTTTACTTATCACAAACACGACCTACTGATAAGTGGCCGGGAAACTTCAGTGATAAATTTCCTTTTATTTCACAACCAATTGCAAATTTTACAACCAAATAAACCCTCCACCAAGCCTCCTCCGTCAGTATGTACACCGGTCTCAAGTTTTGCTGTCTTTTATCAGTAGTGCGCGTCACTGCTACGAACAACTTTTGAAATTCGGTTTGCTTCTGCTCTTGGAGACCCTGCTGCTAACCTCATCATTCTTCTCACATTAGGCACGGACCGACCGTAAGGCAGTAACTTATGGCTAACAGAGCAGTTACTGTATCCCAACTGACAGAGTTCGGTAGCTCGTACACTACTCACAAGGACTTTTAAATAGCGCTAGAAAATTATGACACGGTGATACTTGACCCGAAACCAGTTGTACAACGTTTGACTTGGTCGCTAAATTAAACAAAGTGCGTTGTAATTTAGAAATCTTTTTTTTAATATGTACCACTAACAAGCTGTGTATTTTAAACCATGATGGCTTTCGAAGCAAATCCTGGTTTGCTACCCACGTTGGCTGGAACACAATGAAATACGATCTGTCGAAAGCGCTATTCTCTACCACCCAGTTGAAAGTGAGCATGAGGTAAACAGTAAACAAACATTTTAAGTGTTTCAACGTGTGTTAGGTAAATAATCAATGACCTTCTTTATATGAGCACTCTGTACGGCCAAGGTTGTAAGAATCAGGTCACTTGAACCAATCGTCATCATCGTCACAGACAGCAGTACATCAGTAGTTCTGATGTGTTGAGTAATTAGAAGCTGTCAGTTCAAACGTTGCTACTATCGTGATTAAAAATCGACGGGATCAATGATCTACCTGTACGGTTCAGCCAATGGACAGACGTAACGCAGCAAGTCAATAGTGGAATTACCACACAAACAGTAACCCAACTTTTCTGTAATAATTGCGACCTACGTCTGGATCTAATCCTATCAACATATCATATAAATATACCAGTCTATGTGTGAATTACTGGAAACGTGCACCCACACCTATCCTCATTCTTATCACCCGTATTCATGCTAATTTATAAAAGGCTTGTAGATAGAAATATTTCAACTTTATTGACATAATTCTCACTTTCCCACTGCCGATAAGCTTTTACGTCCTCCGAGATCTTTTGGAAATAACATTCCCTTTAACAACTTCACAAACATGCTTTTTCGTGTTGACAAGTTTGAGATTTGTGTAAAGTTTACAATACTGTGGAGCATTACATGTGCTGCAGAATTTGGCTAACGTATTTCTCTCTTATTTAACTGAGTCCACCATGACCTCTCTTCGACTTGAAAAATAAGTGGTGCGATGTGTTTATTGTTAACTAGCTGTCAGCAAAAGTTTAGTACGAAGAAAGAACTTACACAGCGCAGGTTTAATTCCGCGTTTGAAGTAGAAGTAAACTCTAAACGTCGTGAAGTTAGTTGGCCCGGAACGTCGACAGATTATTGCACCAATTTGACTATTGTGTTTCTCCTAGATATGTAATGCACAATGAATTTATATTCGATGTTTACCTCCGCCGTTTGTGCAGTATTTCTAATATGGAGTAATTCGTTTGATAAAGTCTGTGTGTGATGGGAAAAATGTTCCGAAGTCACTTCCAATCAATCTACGAGGCAGCTTCAATTAGACTTGGCTCATTCAAATTAAAACGCGACTGCTATCAACTTAGAAACCGATGTAACAAAACTGGAAATGACTTTTGTGCAGTTCATAGGATTGGACGAAACCTCATGAATACAATCTTCCAGAAAACCACAAAAGTACCTAGTATTAATGTCTATAAATCCATTTATTCTAAACAAGTTTATGGTAGCATTGCAAGCTCAATGTTCCATAAGGTCTCGCGTGTATGCACTATTGCTGCTGACAGAGAGATAGCACAGCACTAGACAAAGGTCACGTTGATAATACAGATGATACTCGAAAGAGTTTCTTAAAAGACAACGGAGACAAATACTCAACCCATTATCAAAGACACCGGAGAACTGAAAGCCAGCATAGACAATGCATTCGAGGAGTGGACGTCAGGAACCACTCGTACGGTCTCAAACCAAGTCGGCATCAGAACGGGCTTCCAACAGGGAACGAAATCACGTAAAACCATGGTTCATCTCAAAGATTCTTTACCTGTTGACAGATTTCACGATTGTGTTTACAAAATAAAATGCCAGGGACTGACGACAAATTTAGATTGGACAGAAGGCATGAGAAAATTGAACTAGAGTAAATGAGCACCGAAGGAGCATTAGAAAAGCATCTTGAGATAAACTAGAGTACCAGGCGTTGAGGGGGGTATTCCGCAATCGCTGATAACGAGGTAGACACTGGTCATGACGTTGTCCTAAAAAATGTCGAATTAATAAGACCAGGGCTCAGCACAACATAGCGGCGCTTATTTGCACGAGCTATCGGAATTGAGAAGGGCAAATTCACTTTAAATAGTTGACTAGGCTGAACTCTGTAACAGACGGCCTTGGGTTGATCTAACCGACTCACATTGATGGCTGCATTAGACGATAGTCTTAACCTAGCGAGTTTATGACTTGCTTGTCTACCTTCCTCAAAAACAGTTGATCATTCGAGCAGATTATCTAACAGACCATATCGATCTCATTTCCGTTTGGCTGTTTATATGTCCTAGGTCTGTTTTATTTGGCAGCTGGAACCTAGTAGTGGCTTATGATACCGTATTTTCTACATCGTTTTGTTGCCTATGTCTACTCTGCCTTGAATGCCATCAAAGTTGTAACTGGTTTAGCCGACTTGGACAAGCTTCTGTATCAAAACGTTGTCCTAACCGTATAAAAAACTTTTCGTTTCTATTTCTACACTTTTTTTTCACGTTAATCCAAAACATCCATTTACGTCAGTCAGGATCTATTACATAACTACAGGAAACCAGCTGCTTTTGTCTGTTCCGTTCCTGTGCATCTCTGTCACTCTTTCTGTAAGGCAACATCCCATCTAACTGGAAAGACATTTTGCTTGATATGCTTAAACAAAGAGGAATATTCTTCGTTTTAACACATTTGGCGGTTTCGGTTTTCGCGGCCAAATCCCTAAAAATGAATGACTGAAGTAGGAATGAATCGGAGCAATTTACAATAATACTAGAATATTAAATGGAACTCTTCGAGTTTGGCCGATGGGAGATACATAATAGTCCAATGAAGGTCAAAATGCAATGACCGCTTTGTCTAAGTGAGACAACGTCTGCGGTCAGCATCCTTAATGTGGATTGAACCGTAACTTTGACTACAACATTGGAACAACATTTATACCAGCAAAGAGGATGTGGCTGACAAATAATCAGTGGCTACTTTAGGGGCCGAAAATCCTCCAGTGGATGAAACAGATCTATCTATTTATGGGGTCGACAATCGGCTGACTCTGTGGACCACAAAATATAACATA
Source organism: Paragonimus heterotremus (assembly GCA_013368495.1). Taxonomy (NCBI): domain Eukaryota; kingdom Metazoa; phylum Platyhelminthes; class Trematoda; order Plagiorchiida; family Troglotrematidae; genus Paragonimus; species Paragonimus heterotremus. The sequence continues at coordinate 75,012 of LUCH01002098.1, forward strand.
ACGACGTTCATAATTTAGTATATCACCTCGCTTTCAGTCGTAACTATGCTCACACTGACTGAACGCATCAGGATGTGTTTCCAAATGACAGGCACTGACGTTTTTAATCAGTAAACCGTCAGCCATAGCAAGTCTATGGACTTGAATTTGTTTAATGCGAAGGATATACCCTAAAAATTGGCTAATGTTGATTCATTTTTATTATTTCTGACAGAATGCCTCAGGCGAAACTAGAATTGAAAAACTAAAGCTGTTTAGGTGACAGAGACATAATGATTATGTAACCGAAACACGGTACATTACATTACGAAGACGGCCTAACAGCGTCTAGTCTGACGTTGGAATTGTAAGAGGAAAATTTTGCTTACTTCGCTTATGCGCGCTGCAGAAATGGTTCAGAGAGGGTTTGGTGACCTCAAAATTGCTTGAGAGATAACCGTTACGTGTATTAAGTCAGCCATATGAGGCTGGCATTGATAGCGTTGATAGCACTGTGCATTGTGTGTGCATTTTACGTGCGTTTGTGCATCGATAGCGTGCTTTAATTTGGTCCTTGTTGTTTGTGGTCTAACTTATTCCAAAAAAATTTAATTCGCTCGTGATTATTGGACAGATTCAGTCATACTTCAGTGCGCTGACCTGTCCATAAAGAGATTTGTTCGAAGCATAAATTATACGGTACTTTCATATATATTGAACATCACCCAAAAGTGATCGCAGCTGTCGCATTCTCCTTAGGCTTTTGAGTCAACCCCCTTCGAAAACAAACACTGGACTCGAGTTTCGCTCTCATTATAGCTCGTCAGTAGTGCATATCCTTGCCACTGCCGAGACTAAAATTCCGACCACACTTTCATGGGAAAACCGTGTTGACCACTGCGCCATTGACCTCACATTAGGCACGACCGAATTATCAAGTAATCAGAATACCACTCAACAAGTCAATGATTTCTGTGAGTTCAACTTTGAGAGAAGTCCTAGTCGAGGGTACATCGATTGGAGTTAACGCGACAGTTACTGTGTTTCCTCTCGAGGCGATCAGGCAATCTGGTCACAAGCGAAAGTGGTTGAACGTTCACATATGATAATTTGGTCTAGCATAATGTGAGCTCAATGGCGCAGTGGTAACCACGGTTGCCTTACGAACATCGTGTCAGGGGTTCTAGTCCCGGCAGTGGCGAGGATATGCACTACTGACGAGCTCTAATGAGAGCGAAACTCGAGTTTATGGGATTGCGACAGCTGCGATCAGCTGTGGATGATGTTCAGTCTATATGAAAATCAAAATCCCCTGCTACTCATCGGTAATTAAATGCCGTTTAACAAGTCAATGATTTCTGTGAGTACAACTTCGAGAGAAGTCCTAGTCGAGGGGTCAACGATTGGGACTAACGTGTCAGTTACTGTGTTTCCTCTCGAGGCGATCGGGCAACCTGGTCACAAACAAAAGTGGTTGAGCGTTCACATATGATAATTCGGTCATGCCTAATGTGATGTTAATGACGCAGTGGTCAACACGGTCGGCTTATGTGATAGTTACTGAATACTCACAGTTGTAAAGCCATCGACTTGAATGAGTTCAACGTCTCCGGTTATCCATTGTGAATTTCCTATTCGACAAAAACACAAAACATGCTCGTGTGTGCACTGATAACACCAACTCCTAAAGGTTATCACAGCAAACATTAACCTATCACCGAGTGCCTACGTTGTGAAGCTTTTCCGTTGATGCTATTAAAAATTTTGCCAAACTTTGCTAACTCTTACCCAGCTGGGAGTTATTGATCATGTTCATGTTCTTGTTGATGTCCACGGGAAACTGACGTAGAAGATAAACGTCTACCTCGATCTTGCGTATTTTTGAAAGCTTATTGTTAATGACTGAGAAATTTCCTTGTTTAAATTGAAAGTGTGCTGTGAACGACGAAAGGCACACAAAGTGAACGACAGGTTGACGATGGTAACTTTACTTGTTCAATCAGAGTGCATATAAACAAGGTAGACGGAATTCATCTTACCATAGCCCTTGGGAACCAGGATCACGCCAACATTTAAATAATACTGGATAGCCCAATTGGTTGGAAGACTTTTTTCTGTTTGTTGTGAGGGTCAGCTTTTAAAGTCGAGAGCATTCTTTGCAAGTGAAATGTGTTGACCAGATTGACACAAGTATCTCGGATGCTTATGTTAACCTACCTAACCAACTACAAAATTTAATGTTTTTAAGGCGCTGGCGCTGGATGTTACTGTCGGTTTTTAGATACTGTCCTGCAGTTTCAACATCATCCCCTGTCTCATTTTCCTTGGAAGTCTGTTAACAGACAGCCATCTATCGCCCCCATGGACCAGTGCGTTGAGCTGTACATATATCAGCTGCTATTCCGAAATCGTTTGAGAAAACAGTTCTTTCATTGCCCTCAGTCACTATACCCTTGACAATGAAATTTGCTTACCGAGTCTGACAATTCGCAAGTGACATCACTTTTGATACTGGTATCCTTTAGTTCCTCTACCGATTTCGCAAAACTTAGAGTAGTTGGAATGTTTCTTGTATTGTAGCAATAGAATACATCCCCCACAAAATAGATAAGTCTATGGACAACCGTCTTTAGGATTTTATACCCTAAGTATTTTCGTGGTTCTTGTTCAAACTCTCATCAGTTCGTATGCTATAACAATCAAACATACGAATGGGAACAAAATTACTTTGATCTCTGTTCTGTTGGCAACCTTACGTTTTGCACTCCTAACGTGTTACGCCCAGAAAACACTGTTCTGGTCAAATGCGCCCAACCACGCAATCGGCCTGTTGCTCCTACATCAATTCACGTTGCATGTTCTATTGATTTTAGTAGCGAAATTCATTTTCATAACCAAAAAGCTATTAAAATGTCAGTGACAGCTTGAATTTAGTCAATTTACTGAGGTCTGTGCCAGCCAACCATTTCTTTCTCCTCCAGTTGTTTTAGAATTACTTAAAGTACTCACAGTGCCCCAACCTAATCTTTCCTTCTCTAATAAAGTTAGGAGTAGATATTTTTGTGCAATCAAATGAAACCAGTGTCACCTATCCAGAAGCTTGTTGTGAAGTGTACTCTTCAGTAGTGTTCATTTTGTATGATGTGTAACAGAACGGCAAGCTCTTATTGCTATCCTCAAACGTTCCTTCTAAACACATCTAATCAAGTCATTGAGATGCTGGAAGGTAATTGTATGCAAAGTCTTGTATGATACATTTTTCACCGGCAGATTTATACAGTCGCTTACCAGATTAACATACTAGATTTTTAGGCCGTTCCATTCTGACGATGCACAAAATGATAGGCAAAGTTTTAGTTATCCTGCCTGCCGTTCGATTTATCGCTGCAAAACAAAAATGTCTTCCGATTTTTTCTCCAATTCAAGCGGTCGATTTACAGCGTTACAGTCAGGAGGAATGAATTTTTAAACTGTCATTTATTTTTTCGGGGGTTGTACTTAAGACTATACCAGAGTTTAACGTTAAGTTTGAATGCAGTAACTGGTTGACGTGATTTGAGGGGCAGAAGTTATTTTTATACTTACCACAAATGATGTAGGTAAATTTTTTACAAGACGACGGTCACACCAATAGCATCAACGTACTTGAACGGTAGTCAGCCTCAGTACGTCATGTTTGGATAAAACGCCGGAAAAGTCAGCGAAAATATATGCTTTTTGACAAGCACTGCCTTACTGTGCAGTCATAAGGTGGGCTCCAACAAAACATTACTTGATATAATTTTTAGCTGACGACTATGGAGATGATGTACGGACGATTTAACTGTTATAGTTCGGAATTTCGATGTTCTAAACAGTTCGTCAAATGAATCTGAAAGATTCCCACTTTACCACGATAACGGAAGCGAAAAGAACCTAGTAAGTGTGTGTGATGACACACCCACGTGATTCGCAGTTGAGTTACTCAACCATGAAGCGTTGTATTTGTAAGATATTTAACCATTTTTTGAGTTTTGAATAAAACCAGATAAAGTGTTACAAAAATCCTACAGTGAACCTGTCGGTTAAATTGTGCTGTAACTCGAAAATAAATGAGCATTTTTTGCATGCTTCCAAATGTTCTTCTAACATCCACATCTGTGAGAATAGTTCTTTATCCAGTTTGTTCAGTAGCTAGTTGAGAACTAGTTGTTATACAGCGGTATGTAAATGTTTATAAATTTAAAGGAAGATCAAGTACCAAACGTGCTAAAGTTTAATATCAGTAGACAGCAATGTAAAAGTAAGTTATAAACATATTCAATCTAATTTCTTGAGGTCAGTTTCTTCAAACACAGTCGACAATGCAGTTATCAGAAGGAGTGTCACTATATCGTGATTCCGTCATCAGTCCACTGATGTCAACACAAGTCTTATATTGCAAGCAGTTTTACTCACTTATTGGGTAAACTTCCAAATCACATTACTGCGTTAACAGAATAAACACAACCGCTGTCAGAAAATGTAAGAAAGTTGTCAAGCCATAGGACAATGAAATAGTCAGGCTATTTGGACAAATGGAAAGACAAGTTTTACCAGTTAGTAAGAGAAACGTAACCTGATTGTTGACAATGCGGTAACAAAAGGTTTTCAAATTATGTCCGGTAAGACACGATGATCAGAAATCGCTTCACCACATCCACCTCATTACTACGGCCTCAGTCTAGTGTGGTTAGATAATTAACGCGAAGGCAGAGTATATGAAATCCTGCTTATGGTTGACCTGGCTGATGTTTATTAGCATGAATCACCTGGTTCCGCTGTGGCCGGTTAGGCAAATATCATCCGTCGTTTCCGGTTAACTTTGTGTACCAACGTCTCCATATTAAGAAAGTTTGCCGGTGACAGTTAGATGGGGTTTAGTGGTTTACACTTAATGGAAGCAAACGCCTTTGGAAGTTCTGCGCGTTTCCTATTGGTAGGCCAAAAATCGTCCAAAGACTTCCGCTCCTGTGCTTTCATAACAGATCACCCAAAAAACTCCTTGAGATCCGCAGAAGTATGCACAAACACTCTTCAGTATTAATCATCTGCTGTGAGTTGATTTAACTGGAATTTGTCCTCAACTTTCAACCCCTTCATTAAAAGTTTATTCAGAGGCGACTACTTTTAGTTAACTGGGATTGTATGCCTCTGAGTTAGATGTAAAAGCTGATTATCCACTGTGATTAGCCTATCTTATACGCAGACCATGTGTAATTGTCAGTTAAATATTGATAATGCCTGATAGGTTGCTTTTATTGGATGTTGTCTGCATTCACAAAGAAACTCAAGGTCCTAAGTTTTCGTTAAGTGCAGATAATAATGACGTACCTCAAAGAAACTGAAATCATTAAAACTTTTCCTGCTTCCATTCGTTTATCGTCCGTACGGTCGTTGAACCATAGTCTCGGCAAACAATGTATCATTCGCTTAAGTATACATTCGTAAAATAACTGTTTTCTATTTTGAAAATAGTATGCGATGGCCTGTGTTTAAAACGGTCTGTCTTTAAAATCATCTGAACTGTTCTGTCTGTGTTGAAATGGGTGTCCAGTTAGTGTGAAATCAAATATCTGTTACGAGATGCTCTTGGAGTAACACGCTGACAACAATTCTGTTCCTCGCTGCCAGTTTTTAAATCCACACAATTGCAGTGGATCGGTTTTTTCGAAATTCGTACTTCTTATCTGGTGCTAGATCTAAATAGAACATTCTGGAAGTCTATCCGAGAGCTCGTTAAGAGACTGTATTGACGTGCCTTCGGACATTACAGATTCTCCCTTGACAGTGTGCAGCTAAGTTCCAGTTCAAGTCATTGTCGTAGTTCAGCACTGGACTAGGTTCTTCAGCAATACTCGGAATGGAAGTCCTCCTTAGGTTATGGGTAAATCTGTCAACATTAACCCACTTTTCGAAGGGAAGTAGCATAGTGTGTTCACAGGCGATTTAATTACAAACCTGAGTTTGGGATTATTGCAAGCCAGACTTAGAAAGTGTCTTCAAACTGCAACCGACAAGTCAAACAACAAGGGAAAATAACCTAATCGAACGTGAAATTTCTAGGTTCGCAACTGGGCGGTATAGTTCAGCTGACAGAACGCTCAACTCTTAGCTACGATGTCGCATAGAAAGGTCAGAAACTTTACAGGTTTAATTCAGTTACCCAGGGTATGCAACACCTGTCACTGGTTTGAACCCATTGGTGGTCGAGAACGTTCATCATGGGATATTTTTCAGTTTGACCACACTACATTGATTTTTTATCATGCCTATTACGTTCGGGTAGTTAGTTTCCTTTTGATTGATTCAAATAATCTCGATGTTCCTTTTCAAATTAACTCATGAAACTGAACAGCTAATTCAATGAGGACCTAATTGGCGTTGTACTATGTTTAGCTGTATTAATGACGTTCTTGCTCCCAATCAGTTGCTGGATAAAACCGCTCCTACAGAAACTAAACGACCATCGTCACGTCGGGCATTCGAAGAGCGTTTTTTACTTGGCATACCAAACCTCTGGTGTTTATTTTGTGCGAAATAAAATCACGCATACGCACAACTAAATCTTCATGACTTTACACCACACGACCGTGAATTATGAGGCCAATTGTTGTTGACTCTTATAGTCACGGCATCACGAGAAGTGTTCAGCGTACTTGGCAAGCACGTCTCAATAAAATTCTTATCCCACCGTTAACAAGGTGCGTGAATAGAAGTCAGTTTCTACCGATCAATAGATTTGGAGTTTGCCGACAATGTCTCAGTAGTCTGTAAATTTATATGTGCTGTGCAAAACTTGTCGACAGCCTAGTGGCGTTAGTCATTCGAAAATGTTAGTTTTGCTCCATGGCTTGGTCGTAATTAACAGATTGCGTGAATGTAACAATTAGCTGCAGGGATAAAACGAAAGTCATTGAGAAATCCATATATCTGATAATTATATAAGATCCAAAAATAGCAGAGTTTGAACGGTGATTCCAGATAATAGTAAATCTGTCTGATACTTGAAAGCGGAATATATAACGTTCTAGTACATGCGATATTCTTGTGATGCTGGAAAACTTGTCTGGAGGTGGATTGCAGTGGTAAGGCCAGTACGGTTTTGTATTTCCACTGCGCAGATAGACATATATAGGTGTACATATTCCCACCCAACCTCAGGAAACTGACAAAATTTTTGACTATCAGTCGGCTGTGAACCACGTGGTGTGATATATTGCTTATCGTAATAATCACTGTGAATTATTGAATGGCCAGAACTACATTCATCTTTTGAAAGCCGCTGGCAAAAGTGACGGGAACTCGGGTTACTGGTAAATGTGTTGCGCGACTCGGTGTTTATTTTAATTCTGTGATGGGTTTATGTTGTGTTTGCTCCTTTCTTATAATCTGTATACGACTAGACGTTTTGCGTGTGGACTGAGTATACCGTAAATTAGGTCAGTAACGACAAACAAAGCAAAAATAAGAAATATGCTTTTAATACCTACGATACTTTTGTGGCGGAATTTACAGGGAGTTAGAGAGGACGTCTAGGACTTTTTTCGAGGATGGCAATAACGAGTCTCACATCACATCTACAGAATGTATGGAATATAATGTCTAGCTTACCGTTGCGTTCTAATTGTTAGATAATTCTCAGTTTTGGGAATAATTTGGACTTGTGATTTTTCTGCGTTTTGTTTAAACTGTCAAGGTTAATTTAGAAAACTGTCGAGTTGTTTACAGCTGCATTTCTGCTTTGCAACGCTAATAAAATTCACGTTAGGTCCTAAGGTGGAATAAACTCAATTTGGTCGGGTGCGTAATTTGAATTTCTACATATACAGTCCAGTTAGTCCGTTTGTAAATCTTGACCATTTGACTGATTAGTTTTTACTTTATAATCTAGTTGTCTTAATCAGCTTCGTGGCACACGTATTTACGTAGGTTTTGTTCACATTTTATCTGTTTTACAAACTACCCTTTTACTCTGTTGATGACAACTGCCAAAACAAATTTGTTTGCGAAAATGGTTTGCACCAATTAAAAGCAATATGATTACTGGTACAGTTTTAGAACTGCGGTCCAGGAAAACATCCACTCGTTGGTACAGGTGATCCGTTCTATTTAACATTGGAACAGACGATTACAAACCTGCCTCAAGATCTCATGGGTTCCTCAGTAACAGTACGCCAAATTTGTCGAGTCTGAGATCTTCTAGTGACTTCTAACAGAGAAACAGGTCATGAAGCAGTTGCACACAAGTTTTACACAGTTTTTACTGATAATCATCAAATCGGTTTGGTTACCACACATTTTCTATCATTGTTAGTAATAAAAAATAGGATGGGGGCGTTCCGCATCGACACTGCTGAAGTGCCATCTCAATACATAACGCAACAGTTACAGGTGAGCTGTCTTGATTTTATTCAAAAGAAATTGTTGCATTTACGTAGTGTTTACAGGTCAAAAAGAGCAGTCAGATGAAACATTGGGGTCTCGGTTGTAACTACTTTACGGTCAGTCTCCTTAACTCAGGGTCACTCTCATTACCGAGCTTGGATAAATCGTGGGTACAAGTTTAACGAGATTTTCCAAGGCCATTAAATAGACAGTCACATTTATTTTAGATGAGGCCCTACTGTGAAAAGTCAGGGCATCGGCTGGATTCGAACCAGCAACAGAAACAGCATGCCTCAACGCAGCAAGCCCTCCACCAGCTGAGCTAAGAAGCCACGCCAGGAGCTGTTAAATTCCACATTTAGGCTCGGTTACCCACCCGTCCCACTGTTTCATATGGAATCCACCAAATGATCCAGGGGATCGACTTGTCTCGATAGGATTTCTTGAACAGTTCACGCTGGAATTCACCAATGCCACTGTTGAACAGTTATTGTCAGTTCTGGCATATGTAAGGTGACTTGAAGTGATCTGTAAAAGAGTAGTGATAAAATCTCCAACGCGTACGTACCACCAGCAATTTGGCGTTTCACATACACTAATGAGCTACAGTGGATTAAAGTTAGCTGCAATTTAGTCCCAAGAATTTTACCATGCGTCCTCACCAGCTTAATATGTACGGTTCGATTGTGAACTACAATGGTTTGTCGATTCAATCAAAATGTACTGCATGAACTGAAAAAAAAGAACAAGTGACGATAGTAGACCCTCCTGTAGGTGGTCACGGTTCGACAATCAGTGAAGCAGTATCTTAGTATCAATCACCTGTAATCTAGTTGTATTGCGAGCGAGTGAGAATACCATTTGATGCGGTACAGCTAAAGACCGTGTCAGCAGATCGTAAGGTTGTATGGAACTGCGGTTCAAATGGCATCATGGTGTGCTACGCTACCAATCTCTAGACGTAGACAGTATAGTTACTATTTCAACAGTAGAGGTTTCGGTTCCCAGATATCATTTCCAACTGTGCGGTCAACGATACCTTCCATGTCAGATTTAAAACTTTTAACGAAGCAGTTATTGTTGACATTTTTATTAGAAGTCCTTGAAAAATTCACTATCAACAGCCACTGAATGGTATACTGTTTGCTTCACCTAACTCATTGTTTCCTAACTGTTCGCTCGCTGTGACCGCATATATTTGTGATGACTAAACGAAAGCATATAATAATCGTTATATGATACCTGACTGACTGAAAAACAGAATTTTCCCATTATCATTTTACGAACTTTATTGCAGTTGTTTCTCGACTGTCACATATGATCAAAACGTTCATACAATTGATCAACGTGTGGATTAGGTTTTTAATTTGGTGGCGTTCGAGAATTTGGTAGATAAGTATGTTATGCTTCTGAGCGAGTTTTCGTCAGATATTGGATAATCACTGTTGTTGCACTGTATTCGTTTATTTCCTGAACAAGCTCGAATGACATTTTGGAGACTGTATAGTTTCTGCCCAACATACACTCCTCAACAAATAGACTGTGACAGACTTACTGGTGCCAACAGTTCTCTTCAACAACTTCGAAAATAAAAAGCAAAATACATGAATGTTTCCCGTTTTCTATAGATAAACATAAGCGAATATCAACACCTTGACTATTAGGGACATCGCAGCAGACACAGCTTCAACCGTGGCGATATAAGAACCAGTTAAACAGTGAAACCATAGCTATCTTTCTGAATCGAGGACAAGGACTGTGTTTAGTTTCAGGCCGCAACTTAGTAATGGTTGGAGGTTAGTTTGAATGTTGTAAACGTATCTGTACGGACGGTCCCCTACTGCTCAGCAATCTCACTCTGGAAATTTTCAAGAGTCTTAGAACTTACCCGTCAACTAGTCTTCCCAATAGACTACTCACCATACTTACTTGAATTTTTATAGATCAAATCAAATGTAAGAGAGTCGCTCTATTTTCCTATCTAACAAAAGCCGAAATTGGCAACATACGCTATTGTACTCGCAGCTAAACGGCCTAATATGCAACTGCAGTAACAATATATTTAGAACTGATCTCCTTTTTAATTGACAAAGAGTTGAATTCCAGATCGGAAATCGCGTCTTGATTTTATTTGCAAAAGGTTTTCTGTGAACTTTGTTTATATGCGTTAAAACGAATCCATAAATCTTCCCTAGCTTTCTCACAATTTCTGACTGGAGGAGAAACCTCTGAATCTAAGCATCGTGAACCTCTCCTGCATGAGTTTCACTACGACATTTCTATTCTGATCGGGTTGCGTCGAGATCGAACATCCCGTTGGCCGCTTACCTTGTAAGAGACTTTGCGTTCAACTTTTACCACAACTGCTCAGCCTTCATTTTCCTGATTTAATTACCGTGTATTTAATATGAAATGAGCAGAACACTGACATGTGTTGGCATCTAAGTTATGCCACGTTTCAATAGTTCACCAAGGTAATCACCCCGAAGAGAACTAGGTTGCAAAGCAGTTTTGTCTACAAACTCATTATTCCCGTGTTTATTTAGTTGCTAGTTGCTGTCATTTGATAAAGTTGAGAGGGCGTTCACTCTCTTTCCATATGGAAGTAAGATCGAAGCTTACTCATAACAAATCCTGGCTACGGAGCTCGATTGAAAGAAGTTAGCCCCCAACTCTGTTTGATGCACATTCGACGAGTGTTGTGAAGAGCTTATGTCCTGAAGACGGATCCTAGAAATGGACCACTGTCATCGGCCCAGATCTGGCTGGGCCTTCTTAATCAACCGCGAGTTTCACGCTTGTAAACTCTAACGGACGGTTTATTTAGATATTACTGTCGGTTTTGACTGAGATGTCTTTAACATATCGCTTGTGTAAGTTTTTTCGATCTTTTCTAAATAATAACTGTAAAAAAACCATTCTAAACATATCTCAGTAGGCCATCCATGGAAACGTTGTCGAATTGGTTTCACTGCTATTCCTTGTAAAGAAACTAAACATAATACATGTTTGAATTTTCTAATGTGTGTGGTTTTATTGCTACACTATCCTTTATGTCTTATTAGGTGCAGATAGAGATACAGTTTCAGCCAAATGAGTAAACATGAATGTTGAACCAATCAGTCAAGTTTAACTTAAGCAAAAATAATCAATAGAATGCCGGTTTATTTATGGTTTGCACAGTTATTGTGTTTTGGTCGTTTTAAACTTTGCGAATTAAATGAGTTGTGATCACCAACAGTTATTATGCTATTAAGAATTGAGTGAGGCGAAAGGGCAATTGTTGATAATTGAACTTTATGAACAAAATTGCGTTTACTGCCCTCGTAGATCAATGTACGGTCAACCGAGTGCGCTAATTGGGTGTTGACTAACAGACCTCTAAATCTTATCAATCAATTGCAATGGAATAGTCCAGAACGCTTTCTCGTCTAATGAACGCTGCAGTCGATAAAACGTAGGAAAGTATTTTTCCCGTTATAAAATGTTGTGATTTGCAATACATATTGTTTAAATTTGTGAAAACAAACTGAGATTTCTTTCCTGTTCACAAGGAAAGTACCTAATCGATAAGTACTAAAAACGCCTGAGTATATGCAACAAGCGTCACAATTTTCCCAAATGTGTAGTTAACGTACTTATTACATCAAAATGTTCTGACAGGTTATTTAACATACAGTAATGCCACACAACAATTCACAGCATGATTAATCCACGCGGTTTCCAGCTCTCGTATTCGGTGGCTTCCGTCTTCCTAGAACAAAAGCAGACGGCTGAGGTTTTGTATATGCATGTGTAAAACTGAAACAACTGCTGCGACAGTTCGAGCTAGTTCTGGGTCTTTGCAATTTGCCTGTGGTTTTACAGATTATATGTTTTTTTAGCCTGTGCTCAAACCAACACCATTTGTTTCGTCTACGCTTACAAGTCTTGTTACCCAAGATGACCAATAATTTATTCACATTGAGGATACTAGCTTTTACCGTGTACCAAAACAAGTTGTTCTTTGTTGTCAACGCTTTAGAGCTGACTATTTGAAAATAAAATCATGCGTCAGCTTAGATGCTGCATGTAACCTATTATGTATGTTTCAACTGTCTGCTGCTCGCCACATACTACCACCATACTTAACCAAATTTGACAGCCCGTTCAAATGTGGACAACTTTGTTCACAAGTACCTCAAGTTTGAGCACAGTAGTTTGCCCACAACTTTACTATTCTCTCAGAGTCGAGTTATTTTAAGCCTTCAGATGCTTGTTAAAACGGACAATTCTTAACTTAGTCGTGGTGATTAATTAGTGAGGCATCTTTTGAATATGTCCGACGCCCCAAAACAACCTGTGGAAACAAGGAAACGCTGCTGTAAACATATGTATCCCACGGTCACTATATATCGGGTCCTGTATTGTAATGCATAAAAAAGCACTGCAGAATGTACAGTCTACCTTGTATAGCCTAACCATGTAGATAAATTTGTAACATAGTAAGCAGCAAAAGACGGTGCTTCTCTTACATTCTGAGTAAAAAACCAGAACATGAGTAAATTGTTGTTTGTGACAGCTGTGTGTTGTCGTAGTGCTGTTAACGTAAACTTTCTAACTGAGATACGAAGAAGACAGCTTTGAAAAACACTGAAGACATAGAACTCTAGAGACGCTGTCCGTATCATAGTTGAAGAGAGAAAACCCGGGGAAAAGTCAGACGATAGTTACAAGAAGTTTCAGAGGAACTGGGAAAGTGACAAAACTGGATTATGGTCATTTCGATTAACTATATAACTACAGGGCTGTTGAGTCCTCTGGCTCTAACTGTGAAAATGTGCATCCAGTAGGTAAACGGAAGTTGATTAGAAAACCCGTTTGAAGATTAAGTATCAGTCGTTCAAGAAATCGAGAAGGTTTGAGTGAGCCTTTTTTCTGATGTGATATTGTTCGCTGTTGCCCTAGGATTAGTGAACCCATGAGTGAAAAAGGTGGATCGCTAATTATCATTCTGTCCGGTCCATACTTTTGTGCGTTAAACTCTAATCCCGGAAACGTTTACAATGCTCAAACTTGATGGTACAGTCTACGAGACCACAATGTTTATCTGCAGTGCTTTGGACGGTTCTCCAACAGAGCTGGTGGTGTACTCTTAATTATTGTATCGTAGAAAGGAAGCAGAACCAGGTTTCTCCCACAATTTTGTTCCTAAGAATCTGGGTAATAGGCTGATATTACTACATACAACAAGTTTCTTCTGGACAGAATTTAAGCTTAAAAGAGGTAGATAATGATTGAGGTTTGTGACAGTTACTCCAGCTTTCAAAAATGTGTCAAGAACCTACGTGAAAACCATAGGTTCATCATTCTTGTGTACCACTCCCCTGTAAATTCGCATCCATGGAAAGCCTGATTCTTATAGAACAGGAGGGATTCTGACTCAGTCGGATGTACATCGAGCGTTTTAACTGGCTATGAGTGATGGAGTAGCAACAGCGATTAGAGTCGCTAACAACCCCGGTATAGTTAAAACCGAAAGCGACTTTCGAATCGGCTGCTTGTAGAGTAGTCTGAAGGCACCTTCTTCCTTGCAAAGTATCAATAAGGTACACGAAAGAGAAAAGATCATTACATGCTAATTCAAAGGGCTTGGTGAGTAAATGGGCTGCTGATTCTGTTAATAACTATTTTTCCTCTGCTGTTCAACTTTGTCGTGTACAGTCTCTTGGAAAGTGCTTCTTGAGTCGCCAATAATCAGACAGTCTCTTCTCTGCATTAAGCTGACGGGTAACGATTCTGTATATTCCGTCTGCGATGACATGCAAGCTGTGCTGAGCAATGCTAGTAACCGCGCTAATCTGTACAGAAAGATTTTACACTTTCAAGTAACAAAAAGTCACTACAAAACTGAAGCGTTTTTATCCTTTAATTCTACATTGCAAACAGCCCGCTTGATACTAGGAACCGTTTCATTTATTCATGTAGCTCAATCTTGTCACCTTTCAATTGTGATGAAAGTGGTTTATTCGCAATGGCGGGAACACGTAATATTCTCACTAGTTCTTGTTAAGTGCGGCTGTGAAGAGGTGACTGGTTGCCACTGTACGAAAGAGTGTACAACACCACCATGCGTATCATTCAGCTTGTGAGCGGGAAATACAGCCGGTTCGTAATGTAATCTCGTCTACAGCGTTTGACCATTGTCCTCTCCGCCAGCTTACCCAGTTCACACTGGACGACTGTGAAACTACTTAAACTTTCATCAAAACCACTTTCTCAAAGTTAAAGATGTTTGAGCATTTGGTTGAACATACAAGTGTGCAGTCAGCGATGGTTGCGTCGTATGTGCCGTATTCCACCTAGACTTCTGATGCATTCGACAGTATTCTTTGGGATCAGCAGCAGTTGCATAAAACCAGAGTATGGTCAGACGTCGAACTGATCACCAGGCATCAAGACACTAACAATCCAATTCTCAACCACAACACTGCTGAGGAAGACCACTCGGGGTGAATGAAACGTAGATTATTACAACTTGCTCATAATGTTGTGTTATTCTCAATCCATTTATCAACAACAGGTTAAACATGACGTCCAAACTGGCTGACTTAAGTAGTACTAAATATGTTTTGGATATCTTACACCAACAGTGCCGATGAATGAAGTCAAAAAGTTTCCCTCATGTTCGGTTCTTTAACCGAACGTGATCGTTTGAAAGCGCCAGCCATAAACGCGGTCTGTCATGACAACGTTCCGTAGCTAACGATCTGCCTGCATAAACATCATTTTTAAAACTTCTGATCACGAGTATACTATGTTACTCTTATCCCACTTTTTCCTTCGGGGATAATCCTTGTTACTGTTGTTGTGAACGGAGTTCCGAGCCACAGCACGGGATGGTCAAAAATTCAAGACAATGGAAAATCGAAACTGTTTCATTACTGTCTGAACAATTAGTGGTTGAAGTAGCAAAGTTTTCAGAACTATTCAATTAAATTCCTAATGGTCTTGATTCTTCCGTCTAGTGAGGTGGCACTCGAAATTTTCACCTGGTGATCTGTCGATCAATCAGATCCGTTTTTTAAAGCCCACAAGAATAGTGGATATACGAACTCACATGGGTCCCTGTCACGTGCACATGTTTTAGAGCATTTTATTGGCTTACAGTATCCTAGTCAATCAGTGTTCAGATCAAAAAACGATGCTTAAGGTAAGACAAACACATCTATAGACTTATGCTAACCTGTATGAGTTGATCGTGCTAACTCTCCGTAAGTTGTTATTGACAAACCGGTGATCAGTTAACATGAAGGACGTTATTAACTTGTAAGCAACTGTTGACGATGTACACTTGTGGATGCTCAACTACCTGGGACACTAAAAAATCTATCAAATAATGCTCCATGTATAAGCAAGGGCACCCAGACGTTCAGTTCAAAAGGTCACCTTTGAATGTCACTTTGAAGTGCGTACCATTGCAGTGATCAAGGGTTGAACTGTCATCTAAATATTGATCACCGTACATTTTGAATAACACTAGTCACTAGAGAATTATAATATTTGAATGTTCAGCGATACCCGCTTCTGAGTAATGCTTAGGTGGTCTGACCACTTTGGGATGCAATATGGTAGACCTAGTGATTACTAAACAATTACCAAAACTGCCACTAAACAATGACATCTGTAGTTTCAAACTGACAAATGGCCTCAGATCATTGATGGCGGTCAACAGGAAGGTTAACACGTCTTCCTCTGAGAAGATCGAACAAACTCCACAGTACTCACAAGCAAATGTAGCCACATGTCTAAATACGAGTATTCGATGATGCTCAATTGGAAACCAACCACAAAGTGATCAACATTTGGAGAGGCGGACACCTGATGGTTGAGACAAGGATAAGTGCTATCAACTAGCTTCAACAAACACATTTTCCTATAAACATCTGGCAACGAAATCTAGCCAAATGCGGAAACCGTGACCAAGTGTGAATGATCATCAAGTCATATCCACTGTATCCGGTTGTGTCTAATACCAAGTCGGTAGCATTGTGTTATTCATGATGACGAATTTATGGTGAAAACTCGTGTAGTCGTTAGCTAGTAATTGTTTCCTGTTTCCATCTACTGTGTACAAATGACCATGAAGTCTACTTCGACACAGTTTATTTGTGTGTATGAGATCAGTAGTTTCAAACTGCAGTATATTTGTGTACTGTCAAGAACCTTTCATCTTGTCCTGATGGGAGCATATTTTTAATCTTGAGAATGTCTTTCGTTAGGAATCTTGTTCTGGATTATACATTCGACTGTTACGACTGTTGTTGTGTACATATTCACAGGTTGTGTTTCTCGACGTAGGTGAACAATTTGGAAGTACCTCGGTTAGCATTTATATGGCGTTTAATACAAGCTTCAGAACCTTTCAAACTATTGAACCGAATTTTCAGTAAAGTAGCTTAAACCACCGTGCCCCATTTCGACGTTTCTTCGAAAGAGAAAAAAAACGTACGTTGTGACATGCTAACAGTTGATTTAATGTCTTCAGTTGAAAACTTACTTTATGAAAGCTGGAAGTGAGAAGGTGTTTTGGTGAACAATCTGTTCTTGGTTGCTCATCATCGGGCCGATTACATAACATTTTCATATCATCATGGCTGTCAAGCGAGCAAAGCCAGAAGCAATTAGCCACATAATTACGTCATGCGGTTTTGAATTAGAGTGTAATACGGTGAAAAAATCGACCTCCGGAGGCGTTGAGTCGGTAACGGGAGTCCACGGTAACCGTATGATCTGGACGATATCATCTGTGTAGTTGAGGAAACTGTGGGTCTGGATAGCCCACTTGCTGAGGCGAACACAGCACACCCTAATCTCAACTTTACACTTGAGGCCGAGAAAGATGGACGAATATCCTTCTTGGATGTGGCACTGAGTCGTCGTGCAGACGATTCAGTCCAGAGGGTATTCACAAGAAAGGGACATGGAACGGTCGGTATACTCACTTTTCAGTTACATGCTCCTCAAGCAAAAGAGAAACGTCGTTTGTAGTTTAACATACAGAACTATAAAGATATGCATTGATGGTATGATTGAGACAAAATGGGTGTTTTTACAACGGCTATTTGCCGAGGATGATTATCATATAAACTTCGTGGATAGACATGTGGTATTGACAGAACCGAGAGTTAAGCTACCACCTGCAGAAAATTAGTTGATTTACATGATACTTGACTACAAAGGCTATGCCTTGGCTGAACCAGTGACTCGTAGAATAAGTAACGCAACTGAAAAGTCCTACAGTGCTGCACAACTACGAATCTCGTTCAAATCCGACCTGGATGTCCTTGCACTACTCAAAGATACGTCGCCTAAATGTATGACCTGGTTTTGTGTTTACTCTTTCACATGCTGCTGTGGAGCAGGTTATGTCGGTTGCACAATCAGGCGCTTTTCTCAGAGGATACGGGAACAATACCCCACGCGGCTCACTAAAGGCTAGGTGAAGCCCATTTCGAGTGCAATTCTGGCGCAACTTGTTGACTCAGGGAACCAAGTCACATCGGAAGTGGCATTCCAGCCCATTAACCGCTTGCCCAGTCCACAATCCAGAGGAGTCAAAATTCGTATTCTGGCCACCGCGGAAGCGGTTGTTATTTGGTTGTGCAATCCACAATTGTGCGCTCAGAAGATGTTGGTACACGCCCTACGGCTACTGCGGACTCCCGTTACCGACTCAACGCCTCCGGAGGTCGATTTTTTCACCGAATTACACTCTAATTCAAAACCGCGTGACGTAATTATGTGGCTAATTGCTTCTGGCTTTGCTCGCTTGTCAGCCATGATGATATGAAAATGTTATGTAATCGGCCCGATGATGAGCAACCAAGAACAGATTGTTCGCCAAAACACCTTCTAATTTCTAATGAACTCTTGGTGCTATTCGAATAGTTAATGTGGGCCAGACAAATCAGTCATGGGGTAGTTGGGCGTACGTACAATCTGACAAAGCGTGACGTAGTCGGGCCCAGAGAACCTCGATTGATCTTCTCAGCGACGCTGGCTGCAACCTCAAGATACTCTATACACAGCGTGATCTACAAATGATTAAGCTAACTGCGTTCGAGATTATGAGGAACTCGTTCTTTGTTGATCTGAATGACTGCAACTGCGTAGAGGCTTATGCAGTAGCTTAAATTTGTTTTAATTTCTGCTTGACTTCGTTTCCAAGACAGTAAACATCGAATTAAATGTATCAAAACCAACAGTAGTCTGAAAGTGGTTCAACCGGATAGTTATCAGTGTTAATCTTATTCTAAGCTTCAACAAACATTTTTATGGTAGCCGTCTGGCAATAAGGTTTTTTCAACTATTCTGTATTCCATGTTATGTAATAATTCACTTTTAGTTGCACTGCTGTTCCTTGGTGCACGTACGATTGTTAACTTGGTCACTGTGCTGCTCAAAATTCCGCGACATCTACTAGTCAACACACATCATGGTAGCAGGCCACTAAGTTGACCCAGTTATCCTATGCGAGATATTGTTGCACAACCGAAAGCCGAAGCTGCTTATTTCCAGTGACATAGTGTTATCAATGTTCTTACGACCAGTCTTAAGGGCTATCACAGGTAGTTTACACTGTGTTCATTCAATGTGTCCCAGTTAGACGTACTGATTAGATGATCAAACAACGCTTCGTGTGGATGTACGCACACGGAGAGTCAGGTCTGGTTTACTTATTTCGATAACGTTGAGCAGTTTGAACCGATGGTCAGAAAACACTGATAACACTGTAAGTTTACCTCGCTCACTGTCGTCAACCGTAAATATGTGGCTGACAAAGAAACACAGGCAGTAACCTCCACTATAAGTGAAATAGTCCAAAACAGCAATATACCTTAATCATCATCATCATGGACAGCAATACATCAGTAGTTCACACTGATGCTTAACCACCACACAACCACGAGGAAGAAAAAAACAAATCCTGTATAGGAAGAGAGAAGAAAGAAAGAGGTGGAGGGGAAAGAGAAGTAACCACTAAAAATATCTACGTCTATAGTCAGATATACAACATCAAGGTGCTTACACCTTGCAAACAAACACTCGAGCTATAAGTGAAAGTGAGGCGTCATCAGCAAGACAGCTTCCTTACGGCCTTCACTACCCCGCGTCATTAAGTGCATTCACTTCACAGACAACTCGATGAAACAACAACACTCACACCGCTGGGCTCGGGCAGTCGCCATCTCACCTAACTTCTCTAGCCACCGACACTGTGTCGCGAGGGCCCTGGCCCGGGAGACGAACCCGATCTACGGTGCTCAACCCCTTCGTGAACGACTTCATTTTTCCATGCCACGTCATCATTTGTCCACCTCGCACCTTGCGCCAGTCGGCCGCAGCGTCGGCAAACAGTGATCGATGTGGCAGACGACCAGCTAGCATCCTTAGTACATGACTTAACCATCTAAGCCGTTACTTACTCACTGTTGCCACCCAATACGAGTGACTGAACGCAGACATCGATGGTCAAATACCTGAAGACGGTTCACGTCTTCTACCCTGAGCGGCCATGTTTCGCTGCCGTAAAGTAACACAGCCTTCGCTATTGCCCGATGTGCACGACCCTTAAGTTTCGGAGAAATTACCCAATCGCAAGAGGTGTCTCAGGTTGGGGAATATAGCCATAGCATTGGAGATAAGCAGTTTCGTTTCATTCCCTAAACCTTCGCCGCCGCAGCTGATGTAGCTTACCAGGTATACAAACCGGTCAACGACCTCCATGACTTCAGTATCGAACATCATACCTACGTAATCGCAACAATCTTACAGAAGCACTTTGCGTTTCGATGCTGCAGAGAGCATTCCGAAGTACTTAGCAGAACGTGGAATTGTGTTTAACGTTGCTTGCGCCGTTTGAAAGTTGTCAAACAACAACACCTTATCGTCAGCATAATCAAGATCAGTCAGCCTTTCATCAGGTAGGAGATCTACACCGGTATCGTTTGAGTGGCGTTAAGAGTCCTCCATTATTTCGTCCATGACGAAAGTGAACAAAAATTAGTGAAAGGGGACAGCCTTGGCGTATGCCGCTCATGGCGCGGAAACTGTCAGTTAGTTCACCGTAAACCCTAACATGAGCCGAAGTATGGGAGTAAAGCGCCGACAGTATGTTCACATACATGGTCGGTACACCTCTGCGTTTAAGCGACTCTAAAAGTGTAGAGTGATCCACCGAATCGAACGTACCTTCACAGTCGAGGAATATGGCGGTTGTTGGCCGGCGGTACGCATGACACTGCTCCGGGATTTGACGAAGGGTAAAAATGTTATTTATACATCCTCGTCACAACGAGACTGGAACTTGACGCTGTGTGACGGCTTGCGCATCTCGATGACCTATTGGACTAAACTGGATGGTGTGGCCAGTGGCCCAGCGGCGTGAATGTTGTTGTTTCATCGAGTTGTCTGTGAAGTGA